>VMBQ01001819.1:6961-99550 GCA_007657795.1 Dreissena rostriformis | reverse complement strand
ATATGCTATTAGAAATTACCGTAAAAAATAAGCAATAAAACTTGTTTTGAGCTAAAAAAAAAAGTGTCCTCCAAGTCAATTGTGTTTACAAACAATCAGTTTATTTACATCGCTGTTAACTCGGTAAAGTGAAAGTGAAAGTGACTCAGGTCGCCAAAAATATATCGTTGATTTTCAACGTTTTCGGGTATCACTCACAAAGTAGGTCTCTTATAAACTGTTTAAACGTTTGTAGTGATCTAATAAGTTACTTTCTGCTGGTAAAATGTTCTTTAAAATAGAATTAAAATTGAATTTTCTTTCTGCTATTTTTAGCATACGTCACCGCTTTGAGGCTACACACCACGTTGGTTGCAAAGTGACGAACATTTCTTCCAATTATGAAACGGGTATATCTTCCATAATTCTTGACAACGTTGCACCTTAGCTGCGTTATGAGCATTTTTTATCAAAGAGTAACTGAAATCCGGTAAAAAAAGACCAGTTTATATGCATAATAATTGTCACCTTTATAGGGCCTTTAAGGATGCTTACCGTCTTTAAACCAGTCGACGTCGTCTGGTGGATTTTCACTTCCAGATGCATTGCACGATAAATATATGTGACCTCCTACTTCTACGAAACGTGTGCCAGTTATTAATATGTCTGTAAGAGAATAAATAAATAATGACTTTTAACGCTATTTATTCTCAAAGACAGTTTTATGCTCCGCGAGATTTTAGAAATACAGCAATTAAAGTGGTGCATGTCAAAATTTCTTACCTGGAATTAATTTTCCTGTCGAATCTGAAAGAATGATAATACAATATCAATAAAAGTTCTTAATGGACAGAGGAAACAACACATATCTCGTATATGTGTATATTTATTGGAACATAACAAATCGTAAATATTACGAATTAAGAAAGCCATATCTGAAATAAAAACAAATTCATAAAACAGACACACGTTTTGTTGAATGTTTTATAAAATTTCAATCTGACGTCAACACATTTATTTCTCAATGTATACGAATAGTTAAAAAAAATCAGGACATATTGTTTTAGTTAAAACATAACTTTAAATATCTCATCAGTTTGATGATACTGCAATAAAATGTATGAAATCATGTAATCTTTTAAATGTAAGTATACCGGAAAATTGATAGTGAATGCTTTAAAATGACTATGCAGTTAGGATAAACCGGTTTCAAACCAAATGCTTTGAATTTACCGTTTCTATGCAGTGGCCCTAGCTTTATTGATTGTTTTATGTTTAATGTCGTATTGTTTGTAGTATCTTCTATCTATGATCAATTTCGTCATTTCTTTTAAAAAGAAGACTTATAGACAAGAATTTATCTACTGATAATAATTTTTAAGTTTTTTTCTCATATATGTATGACGAGCAAATCAATAAACATGTGCCTATATAGATGAAAATAAACGCAGAAAATAAGGCTTTTATGAAATATGAAACATGGCTTGACCAGACTGACTTCATTTTCAACCTTGTCCTCATATAACGCAACGTACCTTGATAAAAAAGAGATTCACTTCATGCCTGTTATTTATTACTATAAAGTTATAAAAAAAGACAACACATATTAGTGCTTTACACGTCTTACATAACATACATACACGTTCAGCATAACGAGTTAACTATTTTTATTTTTTATTATATTTATTTTGATTAAAGGTGTTTAAAGATGAAACTTCAAGTTAAAACTCTTAATACGGTATGCGACAAACGCGTACAAACCCTGGTTTGTTATAATTACACTGTCTTACAATTGGATAATTTACATACCGATTACATTTAATGTAATGCTTCTCCGAAGTTGCTTTTCTTGGCTGCTGATCTGACACTCGTATGTCCCAGCGTCAAAAGGTTGAACGTTTTTAATCAATAGATTCCATTCGTCTCGGTGTGGCACGTGACTCAAGTAGAAACGATTGATATTCAGAAACTGTAACTGGCCCACTGTGATTGGAACATTGTAAGGCTGCTTCCTCCAGATTATCTATGGTTGAACAAGACAAAATATTTAATCATTTTCTATAAATATGTTCAGTATAATCATTTAACCTTTAAAATAACAGTATTTTTTAGAATTGTCGTTTTTAATATAATTCGGCAACGCATTTCAAATAATTTCCTTACTGTTTTTGTTCCAAGATTTTCCACGGAGCAATACAAAATTGCGAGTTCACCTTTCGAATATGTGACATTCGTGGGATGTGGATAAAACCTGGGTATCAGTAGTGGCCGAGGTGTGGCTGTAAATAAAAAATGTAGCAATCATCGATAAATGTATATCAATCTCAGGTATGTGTTTATTTGGATTTTATGGCAACTAGGCACAAACAGGACAGCTCATGCTGTTTAGAAATGTAGAAATGATATATTGCTATGGCTTAATTAATTATATTACTATTTAAGTACGCACTCATCTGATCTAAAACAAATTAATGCATATGGTGGCACTGTACATTTAATGACTCTTCTTTGACATATCCTTCAAGAATACAACCGGGGTCTGTGTAATCTGTATTTAGCATATGCCTTGAAGTATACTGTGATCATTGCAAATGATACACTGAAGTGCTTCTTCTCTTTCAGAGTTATTGCCTTGTTGAGCACTTACGAGCATATTAACTAAGCGTTCTAAGAACACATTACTTCGTTGAAGACTGATAAACACGTGCGGTCTCAACTTGATCTATTTACGAATAACTAAGAATATCCCAAGAGTCATGGACATTTACAGAACTTGTCTCGACCGCCAAGAACTCGTGTGAATAGCATTTAAAATGAGACGGTTTCGTCAATACCGTCTAGCAGTTGTAAGAGAATTACACAATGATTGATATTCTTTTCAAAGTTTGTGCGAAATAAGCAAATATAGTTAATTGTGTTTAGAGATTGTTAGCCGTTATTTTCATGATTCCATGAAGTGATTGGTTTATCAGTGCTTTTTGTTTGACAGGCCAGGTGGTTACTTCTTCGTATCTGAAACACTTTCTAACACCCACAATTGCATAAATTATCTTCCATTGCTTAACGCCATAAAGCATTCAATTTTTGGCACCATACTGACTCCAGGGAATATTCATGCAAACGGATCAATAGTTCAAGAATTATAGGACTCAAAATATAATGTAAGAGGCCGAATGATTTCATTATGCCACAACACCTATACATCCTATTATGATTTATGCTTATTGCTAGTGACAAAGAATAGTATAAAGCATTACACACATTAAGGATAACCACTGTCTGGAATGACGTGTTAAACTGATCGGTCGTATTATTGCGCTCGACAATTAAGAGTAAGACGGTTAACATACGTGAAGGGGAAGGTAAATACTATCTTATCCTAGATTCCCCACATTAAATATTCAAATAACACACATACAGATGCATCAGCAGACGGGTATCCTAATCATACAATGCGGTCATTTATTCGTGGAAAGAACCAAATACCAAATAGCGAGGCACACACCAAATTTAGTATAAAAGACATAAACGTACAAAACAAACACTCAAACGAACAAAACTGGGGTCAACGCATTGCAAAGTATTTAGGATTTGACCATGTTGTAAGGAGCTCCCAACCTAAACATTTCTCCAGAATTATTCATACAAAATATTTGTGTACATAAAATTAACATAATAGGTACAGGATTCAAATTAAATAACAATAAAAGAAAATACTTTTCAATTTAATTACCATTTAGCTACTCAATCGTTATATAAAGACCAGGTCACCACTACCGTAACTTTCTGAGGCAAAATGAAATCGAATCGAAACGAGTATTAACTACATCTCGTCAATATAAAGCAAAACTTTAAACATAGTGTCTTATAGTTTCACATTCGGATTATCGTCGGGCAATTTAGGAAGAAGCCTCAATTAGGTTGCACAATTCCAAATAACAAAGCTTGGTTGTTCATGTTATCCACATAAAATAATCCAAGTTACGCGGTTTCAAATAAATAACGTTCGTATAGTTAGTTACAATTAAAATAATATTGTTTAGCAAACAAACGAGATTCATAACCTGCAATGTCGAGTCCAAAATTTAAAAGATACCATGTCAATATACTTATTGCATTGACTTTTGGAGATAATTTCTGTCTTAAACACCAAATGCCGAATCGATAAATGCTAGTGGGTGTTTGTAAAATACTTTGTCCCGCAGTATTTATGACGTAACAGAATTATTTACAAAAAAAATGATTTTGTTCTACATAAATATATACCTTTTACCAGCGAGTACAAAGATTAGCTTTTGATTTGATATACTGTAGAATGAAAATTGTATTTTTAAACTAGAATAAACTCTGGAAATTATTATTTCATTGTTAATTCTCCAATCTTAGTTTTTACAAAACATACGGGTCAATGCAATTTGTTACACTTTACGGTTTCACCAATGGCAAATAGGCGTAGATTACTGAATATTAGACACTTGTTAACAATATATTAATTTTCAAAAGCAATATACATTAGAAAGGTGAGATGAATTTCGAATAAAAACTGCAATTCATGTCTGGTATGGTGACCACCAACCAGGCTCACATGCACGAATATTTCAACTTGTTCATCAAAACTTCATATGGGGCAAATTATATATATGGATAAAGTAAGCAAATAAAACCAGTGTCTATTACTGGTATACATGCATATATCCCCTAATGACTCTTATTTAACGGTCCACGGACGTATCGCTTTCCTCTGCCGCATTTTATGACGATCATCAGATGTAAAACAGGATTATGAAAACTAGGTAAATTCTGATGAAATTGAACTGTCCAAACATTGTGAGTCATTAAATTGTCGGAAAAATTAGAGTCACGAAAAATATTTTGGGTAAAAAAGAGAATGTCCGACCATTAAGAGTGTCTTAAAACTTAAAACATTGATGGTAAATTTATATTATGATGGAGAACAAATTGTTAATCTGCGGTTGTTTTCTTCGCCTATCATTAATAGAAAATGATGTGGAAATTATTACAAATATCTTTCCAAAGTTACCTTGCAGTGATTGGATTTTTTAGTACAGCACTTGACTAACAATTGGGCCTAATTTCGGATCTAAATGGAGAAGTCTGTAGTTCACAATATTTAATTTGCTTGGATTGTGCATATGTTTAATTTCATCCATCCTCTGTTATGTATGAAATATAATTTCAGACTTTGTTTATACGAGGACATGCACTGTCTTTAATAAAATATGTATGCATTAAAGTAAATTTGTTTACCATGACGCAGTCATTTTATGGCAAACCAAAACATATTTGTAAGTGTATAAAAGTGGAAACAAATTCAATTAAAAAGAGACAAATATTAAAAATGTTTTGTAAACTATGTTTGTTAAATAAATATATCTTGAAACAATCAAAAATAAATATAAAAGTGCAATGTACGTTCTAACTGGATAACAGAACATTTGTTGTAAAATGAAGTGGATGATTTGATATGTTTGTCACAGGACCATTTGTGAAAAAGTTATTGAAAATCTAGACATCTGTTAAATAAGAATGTAGGCTTGCTAACATGGTTCAGATGTCAAACTAATAAATGTATTTAATTAAGGTGGATATCATGCGAGTGAATTTTAAATATGTTTTTTGTCAAAGACGACGAATCAAGGAAGTTTAACGTTTCATCTTGAAAAATTGAATCGTTAAATCAAACAGTTTTCGTCGAAGGAAAGCCGTTCCGCTTCCCCATCCGACCCACCCATAAAAATACACGTTGCATATGTTAAATGTAGGAAACGAGACAGGCTTTTAAATGATGTTGGTGGAAAAAAAACCTACGAAGAAAGAAAATATGGTTGTTAAACGTTTAATAACATTGCTACATAAGTACATAGGTAACCAAGATACGTTTGTAGAAATTCTATACGTGTAACTGCTGATTACACACTTGCGTTTGGAAATAAATAATTCTTCTAATTGAAACTTCTTATAATGCCCATTAATACTGTCCAGACACATCCCAAAGGGTATGCACAAATAAATACAGGTGAATGCCATATATTATTCATTCAATTAGTCCAATCAGTGTTTCCTTCACGAAGATCGCGGCGGCTATACTTGGGGAATCTACAGTTTGCTAATGCCTTCATACATGACCATAGATGCCCATGCATTGATTTCAAATATACAAGTTGTATTCTTATCTTCACTATTGTCAATAATTATTCAAGTGTACCTTTACGCATTTATGTAAAGAATAAAAAGCTTGAAGTGCGATTGGCAGAAACATCACATTTTCGTTTAGACTATTGAATATATTATCAAAAATACACAATAATTCAGATTTTGATGCCATATACTTGGTAGCTTGAATTATAAGTTTAGAAAGAAATCTTATGGCACAATTAAGAAAAATTACTATGTTCTGGTTCCACCGATGTCAAAAATATAAATGTGTTTCCATTTCTAAGAGTACAGAAACTAAAAGTAAAGATGTTTGTTTAAATTATCGAGGTATATTTCGTTGCACTTTCAAACCAGTTAATCCTTATAAGTAAAAAAACAATCGGTAAATCGCACTCACTTTCAAACGGAATCGCACAACTGTCACGTGTATTGAACCACACAAGAATTAATGGACACAGTGTACAAATTAATCCAGCTGAATCCGTTAACATGATTAATACTATATCTTTAATCACTCAATATTTTGAATTTGCATAATCTCGGACTGTATCGCTGTATTAAAATTCGACACTGTACGCGAAATCTCCTGGCGATGCCGAGAAAACATTTATTGGAGCGTTATTCCATAAATAATCGAGTACAAGCACTAATCGGTTCCACCGTTGCTCCTTTCTGTAGTTAAGTTCCTTGAATTTTTCGGTAATAGCATGAAGACCCGCTGGAGAAACGTCAGTGACTGTCAGAACAACTATGGCCAATGGAGATAAACCTTTATCGGATATTTGAAGAGCTTTATAGACAAAAATATGCTCCAGGACAAGTGCCTCCAACGCAGAAGAAAACACATATTCCAATATGCCAAATATAAAGCGGTACACTTACTTGTCGGTTATAACAATGATACAACAGTTTAATGTTATTATCAATAAAACATATTTCTGTATATTTACAAACATAATCGACATGAATTTATTAAATTGTATGAAAAGGACATGCTTCTATGGGCGTATATTCTTGAGTTCGGATAACAAGACACGTGCTGAAAATGTTTGTTATCGGTTACGCACAGAACATATATAGAGTTGTATTAGGAGGGATCATAGGATCATCTTGAGCGCTTTTAAACGCCATCAGATTTGTCATTGTGTTGCTTGGAGACAAACATGTATGGACAAATTCATTCGATACAACTGAAACTGAAACAAGTTGTCTTTGATTTACTGCGCTATTACTTTGCTTACAGTTACAGTTACATAAGCTTGATGTGGATTATATTGCTTGCACATTCCATGGGTAAAAGTTAAAAAAAAAGTTAATATTTATATTCTTAAGCGATGCAAACATTATGCCTTATAAACAAATTATGTTTTGATATAGCTGGAATTATGGATACAATACCTTAAATAGATATATTATATGTATAGATAAGTGAACCCTATTAAACAAACCCACACACACTCAATGTATTTATCAAATGCCCTTTTTTAAATATGCTTCGTCATATTCACCTACCAATTTCTATTTTTTTTAAAGTACAGATTTTTTTTTGCAACTCAATTATTGCAATAGAGTGTACATTTTGCAATAAGAAAAACTGGGATTGCTACTTGATGACGACAATATAATAATTGTGCATAAGTCAAAGTCACATAATTTATACATTCCGTTGATTTTAGTAAACATGCATTTTAAACCTGCTTTCTTTTGAAACTCTTATGCATGTATACACATATATTGTTTAGATTAAATTTAAAAGGAGCCAATATTTTCTAGAACAACACTTTTCCTATTAATTAATTTTACATTATCTAACAATATTCATTTTATCTATGAGCTAAAAGTGTATCATTATTACCGTGTTTAAAAACAATAATTTAACAATCTTTTTATGATAGGCAAACCCAACCACGAACTACCGACTGGCAAACGATAAGTGATTTTGGTTTTGAAGAAAATCGATATCATATTAATATTGTTGTTCAGTTGTCTAATCAACTTTTTTACATAGTATATGTATTTATACTTTCATTGGTACATTTGTGTTTCCTTCGGGAACCTTGCGATATCAAAACACGAATACTTTTCTCAGCAATTATTTAATGTTTGAGTATTCTGAATGCAAGCCAGATACTGTTTTGACATTTTTTCTTCCAAATTGCAAATTATGTTAAGACGTGACACAATTTATAATTATTTTTACGAATAAATGTTTCTTTTTATCCTCAATTTGCGAATGTGTTTTGTATCAATAATAATTGTTCTCTTATGTTTCTTTGACGTATATGACCGAGAGATCAATAAAGTATATGCATGAAGAACGCTCCAATATAAAGTTTGTATCGTGTTTCGGGGTAAATTATTGCTGTAATTGCAAGTGTATAAACATATATCACGATGTGCACTGGATCAGCAGTTCGTCGTGATTGCAAGCTGGTATATATACATAATATTTATGATGAATATTTAATAATATCGCATTACAACCTGAAACATCAATTCGAATAGATGCCAAATATACGGATTATTACATATGAGTTCACGGAATGCATTTTCAATTGATCAAAACTATTGTTGTTTTTATAATTGTTTTTCTTTTTTTGCTTTGTAATAAAAACCGATTAAAAAGCACTATTTATGGACACAAATACCTTAAAAAACGGTGTTAATTAAAGAATAAATTAAAGATATCAAAGTAAAAACTAACAAAAGAAGAGGCATGCTAAAGAATGTTCTATTGTTCGTCAACAGTTAAACAGTTCTTGTTTTTAAAAATGATGTTACTGCTTTGGATCCGTAACTAATAAATGACTTTTGCAGAAGCAGAATGGGCACTCTTCTGGCTCCAAAGATCTGTAACGTGCGCCGTTTCTTATGTCCTTTACATCTTGTTCATTTGGGAGCAATGCATCACAATTACAGTGTACACTGTCAAAACATTAAACATTAACATGATTAAAAACAAGTGTATATGCACTATATTGTAATTAATTGTATTGTATATGAAATTATTAAAGATTTGATATGAATAACTCAATTATAATTTTTATTCGGCAACTCTACACAATACTGTGTTCCACATCAATCCATCAACATCTCGTGGCAGCAACACATTTCATTCTTTCTCTAAACTTTTGTTGACGTTAACGTATTTGACATATTATAAGGATAGTAATCATCGCATGATATGTATTTTGGTTCGTTTAGCTTTCGTTGTTTTCTAATTTAACGTTTCGGAAATAAAATAGAAAAGCACATTAACTCTGATCTGATCATGCTTTGAGAAGTATCGATTGTTTATCATGTAATCGATGCCATAGAATGATTGTATTGTCTGGTCCATTAGACTTCAATTGAAACTTAAACACAACTAATTATAACACACACATATGATTCAAGGTTTTGGTTTTCAATTTCATATCTTAAACATGCCAGTGCATTTTCATAAACCGTTTCAAATAATGTTTGCAAGATTTTGCAGCAGAAGATAATTGAAAGTTGATTTAGATTAACAGCAGTTTTTAAAACAGTCATACTAGTCTAATCGGCACATTCGTTACAGTTTCGTCGATTGTTACCATATTTATAGATACATTGAAACAATTTGCTATCCATATTACGCAGTAGCATGGCGCTTGTATAAGCGTTAGCAAAAAAAGATTAAATCTTAACCGTTATTATTGTCACATCATGTGCCGCAAGAACACATTGAAGTCGTAGGCTTATCATATAATCGACTGACGCTGCATGTTTGTTTGTTTGGGGTTTGTTTTTAGCGGTCATTATTTACAAGAAACAAGTGTTTATAAAATGTCGAAGAATACCGTTTTATAAACGTCATTAACTATAAATACTATGTTTGAATATACCCGACATTGTCCACAAGGAAAAAGGATGAAATCTTTAGGAGACGTGTAGGTATACTTTTAATCGTGAAGGGTACTGATTGTTCGGCTAAGCTGTCTACGATGGGTTTCGATGATACTTCTATGTAGCGGGAACATTAACTGCCAATAGATCGCACAAAGTTTTATGTTTTAAGAAATGCAAACTAACAATGGTTTAATGTGTAAAAATAACTGTTGATGATTACAATTTACATAGTTGTTTTAATTAGCGGCTAAAAGCAAATATTATAGTACTGATCAAATGTATGAACGACTGTAATGAGTGCATATTATTATCAGAATGATATAACTATTTTATTTAGCCTTCCCAAACGGCACTGTAAACGTAATTTCAATTGCGCAATTCACAGGTTGAAGTGGTCACGCAGGAAGTGGTCTCTGACATTGATAAGTTCTTAAAACACTTAATCGACACACTTTTAATCAGTAAATTGAAAACGTTTGCATGGCGTATGTTGGTTCATAACGAAAATGTAACTTATAAAATTTGAAGAGTGTGTCTGTCGAAAATAATTATATTTTTCATCCCTGCTTATAAATCAAACCGAAATCTTAAAAATATTTTGTGTAAAAGCAGGTACTTTTGACCGTTGGATGTATCTCAATAAAGGCGGTTACAAGCAGAATTAATAACCATACCATTTTGCTTAAATCTTCACCGTAAAAGGTTCATGGTATACTTTGGTATTCGGACAGTAGTGTATCATTTCTGTCATGAATAAAGTAACGGTTCGGCAAGCCACGAAACTATAAGCAGGCAACAACCTGTTATTGTACATGTATTGTTTTGAAATCATATAAGGGATAGATGTTTTGTGTCTAGTTTGACTAGGAGCTAGGTACAAACACGTTTGAACATATACACACAGTGCAATGCGAACAAAACACATGCGGAATCTTGCAACGATCTGTATCACACAGGAACAAAATACAAATGTGTTTTAATGTAAACCATATGCAGTAGACACTAATTGAGCTACAATCGGTAAATGACGCCTTCGGGATTCCAAATAGGGGCAAGGGTATTATTACTGTTTGAAAGTGTTATTGACTTACACTTTTTTCCTGAAGGATGGTAAAACTCAAGAAACTTAATGAACAGATGGTCTTCTTACGTTTGTTATTGGCATATGTGTAGTGCGTTTCAAAAAGTTGTTTACTAAAAGTTTATTGCATTTAATACACAATAAATATAGATTGCAGGTCATTCAACAGTGTTACATTCGTAAAATGTATTTACATATTCCAAACTGGAAAAATTAATAAGCAAATTCATGAATTGTCATTCAACTTTCCAAACGTAGTAGCGACTTAATCAATTGGTGAGTCTGATTTACATGTAAACATTATCTTTAATGTTTTAAAGATCATACATATATATGTTAATCAGTCTCCACAAAGCTTGGAATTGTATTAAAATAAACAACGATTATACCTGATCTAATTGGATTTCTACAGTAAGTGTTTAAACCAAATGTCGCTATAAATAGTACCTACAATGCTATCTATTACGTTAAATCCCACGTAATTTTTCAAAGTATATTAATTGACTTCGAAACTTGGTTCTCGTTTTATGACCCATCGTCTATTATCGGTTATTTTATGTATGTATTTTATGAGATAAAGCGGACGGTAGAATGACATTGCTTTTTCTCCTAACTGTCAGAATAATCTAGACTAACCAGTTACGTATTTACAGACGTTTTGGGCTAAACCAATTAATCAAATACTGCTTTTTGGACCATACTCCAGTTGGGAATCTGATCTATTGCAAATAATTCTTGGATACATAAACTAAAAGGATACAATTTATGAAAGATCTAAATGTCAAGAACATCAACAAATGAAACACGTACGACTGTACGTTACAAGCTTGCGATGCGTACTATTTATTTCAATGACATTGTATTAAGATGAATAATATCACCCAATTCCTCCGATGGTGGCTGTGAATATACAACACTAAAATTAAAAACTTTACGTAGATAACGACTGATGAAATGATTATATCTTTGAATCTTTGATCATAAATATGATATATTTCAATAATCAATTTAATAACAATTTTATACCTTCTTTTATGATTCTCATTCTCATTACTTTACGCCAAATTATCATCACGCCCGCACGTACATAATTAAATTGTTGTTTTCTTTGATTTAAGAAACCTTTACATGATGTTTCTTTGAAGATGACAGGCTAAATAACTTTGTGAGTTACTGTCTGGTAAGACGCAACTGTGGGAGTCAGGTCTCAAACGGTCTAAAAAGTCGCACAACAACACGCAATTGTGAAATGTGATTCCAATGAAATACGTATGTAGCATACATTCGGATATTAATTTTATTTTTATCCACGCTTTTACTGACAAGTCCTTTTGGAACTCGATATGATTTATGAAAACAACGTCAGTGATGTCCCGATTCAGAAAACAAATAATTTACCATACTCTGGATGAAGTGCAGCTGTAGATTTATACCAATATTGTCTCATCTATTTATTGGATCAATATATAGATCAATGCTTAGTTACTCAAAACGTAAAGGGGTATTAAGCTAAGTCGTTAACTTTTCGATCAAATTATAAATATGAATGAAATGGAAATGCTTTTAACTTTGTGTAAAATGAACAGAAGTCTGCTAAAATAATATTCATATATTAAATAATAATGTTGATGTGTATATTAATTTATAAATTAATCTAAATTAAGCATGTTTACAACTAAACTGTCCGTTTAAGGTTTAATCAAATGGGCCAACACTATTAAAATATATTCCATTTTACATTTTTGATTTACATTTTTACAAGTGTTTACATGTTTATTGTTTAGATGCGGTACAATCGACACAAACAAGAGTGTTTTGTAAAACATTCAAGCCCAATATAGGATTAAAACAATCTACACAAAGACATTAAGGTAGAACACACTGAAGAAGCAAGAGCTACCAGCGAAAACAATATTCGATGAATTAAAGGGCATTACGTTGTTGTTCAAAATGAAACAGGGTTTATCGTTGTACGTGGAGACAATATTACAACATCGGGCATCTTGCTAGGTGAAGATGGGATGATAAATGTTAATCTAAGTAATCGGCACAAATGTAGTTTCCTTCAAAGTTTCTATGATGAGCTCAGTAAAACGTCACTAAAATAGTTTGGTTAGAGACACCTAATAAAATAACGTTCAATGTGACGAAATCGGCAACTATATTATTTTGGATTTGAATATTTGTAAAAATAGACTCACACTGGCTTCTATATACGGACCGAACTCTGACAGTCCCGAATTTTTAACAATATTTTTGATATTATTGAAAAAATGGTGAATGACTCCTACTTAATTTGTGGCGACTTTAACTTAGTTCTAGACCGAATACAAATCATTACTTTAAATCAATAAATAATAAACATGCCAGAGATTTATATTAAAACGTATGAATGTTCTTGTTCGTACGGATTCTTTTAGGATATTATATCCTAACTCTAGACGTTATACATGGAGAAGAACGAATCCAATGCAGCAAGCCCGCCTTGACTTTTATCTGGTATCGTTATTTTTGTTACCGCTTGTTCACGACGTTAATATAATGCCCAGTTACCAATCTGACCATTCAATTGTAATTTTGACATTAAAGAGACGTGTTCACAGATTATGGCATGTTTTAAAATGTGTCATTAAATGCATTATATTGGTAAATATAAACATCAGAACTAATTTTATAATTTGTATCAATTTCTTACGATGATTTTTCGTAAACGAAAGTGTATTTTCACTATAAGTCTGTGACATTAGTGTTATTTCGCACACTGATGTACATTGTTCATTTATTTCTTTAATCTGTGACAAAAAGTTGTAAAATTCTCATTTTGATAAACTATGAACTATTCCCTTTAAAATTCAGTAATTTTAAACAAGGAAAGGGTCTGTGGAAACATTATAACATGCTTTTAAGTGACATCAATTACATAAACACAATACATTCTACAATTACCGAAATAAAGAAACAATATATGTTACCTGTATACAATAATGATAATATTGATACAATACCGGAGCAAGAAATACAATTTTTAATAAACGACCAACTTTGTTTAGAGACAGTTTTAATGGAAATAAGATGTAAAGCTATTTCGTATAGTTTGTATAAAATTTAATCCAGTAACAATCGCGAAAACCAAATAAAAGTAGAAATCGGACAACTTGAGAAATCATTGACAGGGAGTAACGTGCAAATTATTTCTGAATTAAAAGGCGAACTTACGAAAATACAAGAAGAGAAATAAAAAGGAGCCATAATAAGATCGCGAGTCGAATGAATACAATTTGGAGAAAAAACATCAACACTTTTTTGTAACCTTGAAAAATATAACTATACAACAAAAACTGTCACAAGCCTTACAATTGATGACGGACTTATTTAAAATAAGCAGGTTGACATCTTGAACGAAACCGTTTTGTTTTATAAAAACATTGTATCAAAATACCGACAATACCAACATTGCTGACGATCTTAATAGTTTTATAAAGGATAGTGACATGCCTATACTATAGAACAAAGAGTCAAATCAATTAGAAGGGCCAATAACATTAAGTGTAGCCTCTTATGTCTTAAAAAAACATGGCGAATAACAAAAGCCCTGGGTCTTCAGGTTTAAGTATGGATTTCTTTAACGTATTTTGGCCAAAATTAGGTACCTTCGTTTGTAGAGCGTTAACTTACGCATTTGATAGCGGGAATTCGTCCATAACTGAACGTCTAAGGATGATAAGCCCAGAACATTTCTAAGTAATTGGCGTCCAATAACATTGTTAAATACTGTTTATAAAATTGGTTCTGGCAGTTTTGCTAATAGAATAAAAAATATATTAACAAGCTTATTAATAATGACCAAACTTGTTTTATTGAAGGCAGATTCATAGATGAAAACACTAGACTAATCTATGACATTTTGAAATACACTGAGGAAAATAATATTTCCGGTCTCCTACTGCTAATAGATTTTGAAAAGGGCCTTTGAATCCTTGTCATGAAAGTTTATTCACAAAACACTCTCCTTATTTAATTTTGGTCCTGCCATAAGCAAATGGTTTAATGTTTTATATAAGGACGGTATCTCAGCAGTAACGCAGTGCGGGTCGTTATCTGATTTGTTTTCATATACAACGGTTCTGTCGTCAGGGTGGACCCATCAGTTGTTATATTTTTCTTTTATGCGCCGAAATCTTGTCTCTTAAACTCAGGGCAAATCCCTAAACAAAAGGAATACAAATCAATCATACCGAATGTAAATTATCGCAATTTGCTGATGATACATCTATTCTCCGGGATGGCTCTGCAGAATCCCTAAATGAAACCTTAGATGAATTGTCGCTTTTCACTTTGTGCTCTGGTTTAAAGGTAAATTTCGACAAAACTAAACTGGTTTGGATAAGAAAAAAAATTCTGAAAGTATCAAAACTAGATGGAAGTTAAAATGGAACCAGCAGACGTTCGATATGCTTGGTTTCATTGTTCATGTGGATCTTGACAAGATGATCGATCTTAATAACACATAAAAATTGTCAAGAGTTAGAAAACTGCTTAAAAGCTGGTCCAGAAGAATATTAACTCCCATTGGAAGGATACTAAAAACAATTGCTTTGCCTGTCCTTATCCATTTGTTTTGTTCACTTCCCAATCCACCACATAGAATGTTGGTAGAGCCTAATGATCTTTTTTTAAACTTCGTGTGGGATGGGAATTCGAAAATTAACAAAAAATATATTTATAAAAGAATATTCAGAAGGGGGCTTTAAAATGATCGACATCTATTCTTTAATAATTGCGCTGAAATGTTCTTGGATACGAAGGTTCATCATGGGAAATGGTAAATGGAGAAATATTGTAAAAATGACAATAGATACCCAAACACTTTACCATTGTGGAGTTCACTATCCGGAAAACCTAATACATAAAACAGACAATGCTTTTTGGAAGGACACTTTAAAATCGTTTGTGTATTTCCGCAAAGCTGAATCATTTAATATAAAGTACATATTACAAACCCCAATATATTATAATCCAGATATAACGATCGGTAATAATCGGGTTTTCCTCAAAACATGGTTTGAAAATGGCGTACATTTTATATGTGATTTGATTAAAACCACGAGGGGTTTGAATTGTACAACTATGAAGATCAGTGTAACAAATATAATTTATTTCCAAACAACTTGCATTATATAGGAATTGCTAATGTTATAACTAAGTACTTAAAGAAATATGGTTTGTTCGATAAAACACCTGCTTTAAATACGATTGCAGATTTAAAAAATCTCGACTTTGTTAATCCGTTCGTTCCCCTACAAGGGATATCTATTTTAAAATATCGAAAAGGTACTCAGCTCATGTATAATATTGTTAAAACAAATGACACTTAACCTACATGTATGTTCAAATGGACGAGCATTTTTGAAAATATTGAATTTTAAGACAGGAACCATATTTTTGGAATGCCATTTTCTATAACCAAATATTATACGCTACAATGGTTTCAGAAAAGAATTATATACCGGATTATAGGTACAAACTATCTTTTGTATAAAATCAACTATAAATCATCAGCAGAATGCTCTTTCTGTCATAATATACCAGAAACAATCGAGCACATTTGTTTGGGAATGTAAATATGTTCAAACTTTTATTGCAAAACTATTTGAAGGTTTTGAGGTATTTGCTGACTTTATAAATGCACCTGAGTTTATGTAAGGATATAAAAAAACAAGTGTTCCTCATAATCTAACATTCATTCTCACTAAACAATTAACATATTGTTTTAATGAATCAAAAACTACCTACCGTTATCGCGGCAAAATCATATTTTTTAATCCAGTATAATATTTTAAAGTATATGAATGTTTTCTGCAATTTAGATTCTAACCCAATAACTTCAAATAAAAAATGGGGCATTTTGTTTAGTCTGTATAGTTAGAAAATTGTACTCGCGTACTTTATCCATATATTGATAATTTAAATATATGTATCGAGTGGTACAACACTATATGCAATAATAATAATTACTCTAATTGTGAAACTGTGAGCACTGGTCTACTTTGCATTACTGTAAATTGTGCATCGTGACTTGTATAATTTAGCCGTATATTCATTATTTCAATTCGTAAACATGCATTGCTATTTATGCAATTATGACAGTATTTTTTATTATGCAGTTCTAAGCACTTGTCCACAATTCAATAGTGTACACCATGCAGTACGACCTATTGTATATACTGATGATGTACGGTGTGGAGGGGGATGTCATCGACCCCCACATACCTATTGACTATGATCTATTGTATATACTGACGATGTACGGGGTGGAGGGGGATGTCATCGACCCCCACATACCTATTGACGAGGACAATACAATATATAGAACGGAAATTAAAAACAAAACATATATGTATTTTAAAACTATATTTGCCGAGACATTTTCAACAAAAAGTTGTATAAAGTTAGAGGAAACACATAACATAACAAATTTATTTACATATGTTTGGTTATCAAAGATAGTAGATTCAACATAGGAAAAACACTAAAACATTTTCTTAGTGTCTTTGGTTCAAGATCATCCACGGAGAAATATACAATTGCAACTTCATCTTTCAATGTTTGTGACATTCGTTGGAAGTATATAAACCCTGGGTATCAGTAGTCGCCGAGGAGTTTCTTCAAAGCGAAAATGCAGTTTTAGAATTCAAATATTCAATGGGGCGTCACAATTTCGGCCGTATATTACATTCTTCGCTTTGAGAGCTCGACTGTAAATATACATGAAGGTCATAGTTTGTAAAATAATCTTTAAACTCATGGCATATACTCCGAATCAATACCATGTTTTGACTGCCATATTTAGTACTCTTTAAGAAAATAATAGCCTATGTCGATTAATTTATTTATATTTATCTTTTCCTCCTATGTTTTCTATGGTTTCAAATCAATGACAATAACAGTTGTTATATAATACAACAATAGCAACATATTATTCGTGATTCGCCGACAAAAATACATTTCAGCCTCAGGGCGCTGTAAAACCATGCGTCTTTGCCACACTGTAATATAAATGAAGAGTCAGCTGGAGATCAAAGTGTCAAACCCGTTCGTTTCTTACTCCTTCATAAATAGCTGGTATTCAGGGAATATTATGTGGGTTATAAAACACACGCCGTCACAAATTGACAATCCAATGATTGGCCCGTATTGTACAACAATAGCCGTATAATACTGTCTGCTTTCAGTAATAAAACGTGTTTTTTTATGTTTGATGCGCAAACTCGGGCAATAAGCTCTTCTAGAAAAAACACTTATCATACCACTAAACGGCTATGCATGTCGATGGTATTGGCAATGTATTTTTGTTCATAATCATGTAATTACGTAACAAAACGATGTTCGTAATTACCAAATCTTAATTTTATATGTTAATCATTTTAACATACATTTAAAAATAAAATATAATTTTCTGCGGCAGCATTTGAAAATAGAAAGCACTGCGAATATTTGGTGGATAATTAAAAGCAACATTTCTCATGCACAGAATTTAGAACTAACAAACTGAACGGAATTTACTTGAAATTGTTCAAGTTTCTTCCCGATAGAATTCCATCTTGAAATACCAGTTATGATAATATATTTGTAACATCGTTTTTTTCGCACAAATGTTTGTAAATATTATGTCAGATTGTTAATTAATATTGTCGCGAAATGCGAGTTATTCACCAGTAATTTACCAGACATCATGGTGGGGCTGTGAACTTGGGTTAATTGTCTTTATTAATTAGGTGAAATGGTTTCTATGTTTACATTTCCAAGCTCTGTCTTTATGGTAATGTCAATGCTATCTCTTTGAAATAATACAGAAACCAGATACTTTTGAAATTCTCAGTTTTTAGGGAGCTTTAGAAAGAGTTGCAATAAGACCAGGCAATAGGAAACAACAGTTGAATTTTGGCTAAGAATAAGACCTTAAATTATGTGTTAAAGAACAAACGGTTTAATTTGTAATATATTGTAAAACTGTGGTTAAATACAATAAATATAACATTATCAAAGTGATGTGTTATAAGTTTAACCATTGTTGCGAGTAAATAAAATACAGTCCGAACAGTTATTCTAATAGAACGATTGGAATATCCTCGCCACATTGAATGGTCCCGCGAACCGGAAAGTTATACCAATGATGAAATAACAATTGATTTAAGTGCAGTGCAATCAAAGGACTAAAATTAGAGTATGCAAAATAAGGATTACAAGCAGTGGGTGCAAAGTTAAAGAACAACAAGCAGTGGGAGCAAAGTCAAAAAACTACAAACAGTCGGCGCAAAGTCAAAGAACTACATACAGTGGATGCAAAGTCAAAGAACTACAAGCAGTGGACGCAAAGTCAAAGAACTACAGGCAGTGGGCGCAAAGTCAAAAAAATACAAGCAGTGGGTGCAAAGTCAAAGAACTACAAGCAGTGGGCGCAAAGTCAAAGAACTACAAGCAGTGGACGCAAAGTAAAAGAACTACAAGCAGTGGGCACAAAGTCAAAGAACTACAAGCAGTGGGTGCAAAGTCAAATAACTACAAGCAGTGGGCGCAAAGTCAAAGAACTATTAGCAGTGGGCGCAAAGTCAAAGAACTACAAGCAGTGGGTGCAAAGTCAAAGAACTAAAAGCAGCGGGCGCAAAGTCAAAGAACTACAAGCAGTGGGTGGAAAGTCAAAGAACTACAAGCAGTGGGTGCAAAGTCAAAGAACTCATCGAAATGGGTGCAAAGTCAAAGAACTAATTGCAATAGGTGCAAAGTCAAAGGACTAATCGCAATAGGTGAAAAATCAAAGGACTAAAAGCAAAATATGCAAAATAAGGGTTAAAGGCAGTGTTCGTGAAAAATCAAAGGACTAAAAGCAGAATATGCAAAATAAGGGTTAAAGGCAGTGTATGAAAAATCATAGGACTGAAAGCATTTAAAGTACAAATGGACAGAAAGATAGAAAAGAGACTAGTTTATGTATTAGTCATGTATGGCGGATTATATTGCCATGACTAGTTTATGCATTAGTCATGTATGGTGGATTATATTGCCATGACTAGTTTCTGTATTAGTCATGTATGGTGGATTATGATTATGGGCCATGACTAGTTTATGTATTGGTAATGTATGGTGGATTATGGGCCATGACTAGTTTATATATTGGTCATGTATGGAGGATTATGGGCCATGACTAGTTTATGTATTGGTCATGTATGGTTGATTATGGGTCATGACTAGTTTATGTATTGGTCATGTATGGTCGATTATGGGCAATGACTAGTTTATGTATTGGTCATGTATGGTGGACTTTGGGCCATGACTAGTCTATGTATTTGTCATGTATGATGGATTATGGGACCATGACTAGTTTATATATTGGTCATATATGGTGGATTATGGACCATGACTAGTTTATGTATTGGTCATGTATGGTGGATTATTGACCATGACCAGTTTATGTATTGGTCATGTATGGTGGATTATGAGCCATGACTAGTTTATATATTGGTCATGTATGGTGGATTATGGACCATGACTAGTTTTTGTATTGGTCATGTATGGTGGATTATGGGCCATGACTAATTTATGTATTTGTCATGTATGGTTGATTATGGGCCAACACTAGTTTATGTATTGGTCATGTATGGTTGATTATGGGCCATGACTAGTTTATGTATTGGCCATGTATGGTTGATTATGGGCCATGACTAGATTATGAATTAGTCATGTATGGTTGATTATGGACCATGACTAGTTTATGTATTTGTCATGTATGGTTGATTATGGACCATGACTAGTTTATTTATTGGTCATGTATGGTCGGTTATATTGCCATGATCTTTTGGCGGGAGTGTCGCGAAATGCGAGTTATTCACCAGTAATTTACCAGACATCATGGTGGGGCTGATAAACTTGGGCTAATTGTCTTTATTAATTAGTTGAAATGGTTTCTATAATTACATTCCCAAGCTCTGTCTTTATGGTAATGTCAATGCTGTCTCTTTGAATAATACAGAAACCAGATACTTTAGAAATCCTCAGTTTTTAGGGAGTTTTAGAAAGAGTTGCAATAAGAACAGGCAATAGGAAACAACAGTTGAATTTTGGCTAAAAATAAGACCTTAAATTATGTTTTAAAGAACAAACGGTTTAATTTGGAATATATTGTAAAACTTGTGGTTAAATACAATAAATATAAAATAATATTAAAAAAGTTCCAATAAAGATCAAGATCATTATCAAAGTGTTGTGTAATAAGTTTAACCAATGTTGCGAGTAAATGAAATACAGTCCGAGCAGGTATTCTAATCGAACGATTGGAAATCTTCGCCACAAATATGAAAGGAAAAATCACTTATGTCTGTAACAGAACGTATGCAAATATATAAAGTGACAAACGCAATGTTGCCAAAGCTGTTTGGTCTGCGTACGAAAGCTTTGCTGATTTTTTGTATTGTATTGCTAAGCTAAACATCCAAGTTCCCAGACGTTTTCGACGCCGGCCTATTTCGGAAATGATATATAGACTGGGAGCTTTCTAGTCGTATTTCGAGATAGAGTTATTAAATTATGTATTGCTTAAGACAAGAAATAACTGCAGAAATCGCCTTAAAGCCAGATTGTTTTCCTCTTGCCAATAGAGTTACATGTACGTACATTTTGGTGAAGAAGTATACAAGTTTCATGTTATGTTTGTACTTAAGTACATAGGCAAGTGCAGGATTTTTCTACTGGACATGTTATTTACTTTTTTGAACAATACTGTTCAAAGCAAGATGGATGAAACTTTAATTGAATGGCTAGTCGTCATAAATGTAAAATAGACAATTATTTAAGATTATAAAAAATGTGTTGATTTTAGCTTAGTACAAATGTCAGCAATAATAACACTTATTACACATGGGCTATTCAAGAAGAAGTTAATATCCTGAAAGTGGCATTTTATAAATAAATAAATAAGTTCATGGTCGTCCGAAATTTGGAAAACAACGATCGATACAATAGTCACACCTTATTATCTCCTGTGAATATAAAGTGCCAGAAAATTCGTGCATATAGAACAACTTTACAGGACAAACTCTTATCATGCATTTAGAATGTTATACCAAAAAGTACCTAAATGAATAAGAATAGGGTTTGATAAAGACATTACAAAGAAAACATTTGTCTAAAGATTCGTCCAGATTGACCACAAACCTATACTCAAAAACATGTGTACTTAGATATTTGAAAATCTAAATACAAGTACGTTAGGTTCAAAAGCAAATGGCTTTTAGAAATAACTTTATTTGTAGCTCAAGAAGCAATCTTGTACTGTAAAGTGAAACTATTCAGACAGCCTTGATAGACGACCACCCAATGAATATTTATGAAGTGTTTCTTCAAAATACCCAAACAATTCGGAAAATATGGCAGCCATACGATACTTTAACTTATATAACTTTGTGAATTGGCGCTGAAAAATTGAAATACGTTTGGGATAAGACCAATAAATCAACATTTTCGTTTAACTTTGTTTTGTAATCAAATCATAAATTGAGTAGAAAATGACGTATAGTCATATTTCTGGTTTAGCTCTCGTGTAGTTATAATCATTTTCATCATCAAAATCTTAAAACTATAATCCGAATACAAAACGTCAACGAATTTTGTATTCTATTCTAGCTTTGTAAAGTGAATTTGAACCATTTCAATTCGGAAGTCAACCTCCGCAAATATAAAAAAAATATGCAAACTAATTTAAAAATCTAGCTAAAGACTTAAACTGAAATAGCATTCGGACACTTTCCTATGCTCAGCTTCGGTGGCCATTTTATGAAAAGAAACGGTACAGAAGAGGACCATTTGAGAAACGTTTGCGAACAATTTCGTTAAAAATGGACACACCTTTTAAAAGTATGACAGGCACACAAAACTTAAATGCAAATTATATGTGCTTTAGTTTTAGAGGTCATGTTGTGCAGTTGAGCGGGACCGTTTGTATCCGTTTGGTAGACGCCCACCAAATAAACATAAGTTTGACATTATTTGACAATCTTAGCGTTTTGTTTCATAATTCACGTTTGGAGACCGTATTGTGAAGTGTAGCGAAACAATTTTCACAAGTTTTAATTAACTGAGGACCATATAATTAACGTATGGGTATCATTTCATTTAGATCGATAAGGCAGTTTTGAACATTTGACATGAATATAAAAACTTCAGAGCAAATTGTTTAAGATGCTGGAACGCAACAAAAGCTGACCATCTGCTCACCCACCCAGTTACCGGCCGCTCGCCCACCTGACTCGTTTTCGCTAATTAATAAGCCTAAAAAATCAAACAAACCGGTTATCACTGATTATTCAATGTAATAGTCGCATTTTCGCGTTGGGAAATCGTTCGTTTGATTTAAGCTTTGTATAAAACCCATTCATTCTATCCAAACACACTACAAAGAGTGTGCAAAATAAATATTAGTGGGTGTCATATATTATTACTTCATTGATTCATTCTTTCATTTTTTTATTTAATCAACTTAGTTATGTCTGCACGGACGATGCGGCTCACTTATTTAAAAATCTACAGTTTGCTATTATATTTCGAGTAGGTCATGTACATGCCATGAAAAGGAGAAAAAGAATGCATATTAGTATAGTCATTATGCATATTGATTGCATTATTTTTAAAGGGAACTAGTTTCGCATTAAAGTTTAGAAAATGATTGAATTTCAACTAGAACAAACATTACAAGTTGATTAAGAATGTGTACACAGTCGTGCAAAATGAGACGAAACGCATTCCCTTAGAATGGCGAGCTTAAAAATTTCTATAAAACGAGATATCCTATGACATAATTGTTTTAAATAAAACGTATAGATTAAATGTCCAGAATGGCCATTCTAAAAATTATCTAAAATATATTCACTGTATATACACATCTCACATACATGTAATTTTTTGTATTTATCAATGTACCACCTAATATCCAACCAAGTTATAATAATAAGAAGAAAAAAACGTTACCCTCACTCACTTTAAAATGGAATATGGAATAGCATAATTGTCATCTGTGTGAACCACACAAAAATAATGAAAACGGTGTGCATATAAATGCAAATATATCCGTAAACAATATGAATACCATCTCTTTAATCATGTGATATTTTGAATTTACAATTTCCCTGATAACTCGCTTTGGTATGATATGACATGCCACCGGGAAGATGGCGTATTCTTATATTATATTAAGAAAAAATATTTATTACAACGTTATTCTATAAATAATCCAGTATGAACTTGAATTGGTTGCACCTTTGCATCTTCAACAGTGAAGTGGAGTGCACCGTTCGGAAAAAAACACCCGTAGAGCTCCACTTGACAATCGTCAGTTAGTGTCAGAACTAATTCGGCCAATTGAGATAAACCTGTATCAGATATTTGAAGAGCCTTAATGAAAGACATATCCTTGAAGAGATGTCCAGAATGCCTCCAACGCCGAAAAAACAAAAACTTCAGCCAGTTTATCAATATGATGGTACACTGTATTATGTTATTGTCAGTAAAAAATAAAATGAACATGGATTTAATCGACATCAATGTATTTTACACAGTATATACAACCTATCCTTTTTCAGACGTCAATGTGTTGAGTTCTGCTGACAAAGCATCGGTAATGCACTAAACAGATATAAGAATTGTTGTATGACATGAAAAAGCTACTTACACTCCGCATAGGGCAATGACACCACAGAGACCGACATCATCCTTCCATTGAATCCCAATTGCCAAACATGTAACGTAGTTTACTGTAACAGTAATTTTGTACCCTGTTATTTACTAGAAAAATAGTGACGGAAGTTCATCTGAAGTAACAAATTGTCAGTTTATCTTTTCTTGTTGTTATTAGTAGACTTTACAATTATGTACGTGTTTTTCTTCAACTGTCGGTTGATGACAGCCTTCGTCGCAGACTGAATTTAGGTTAATATGTCTAGGATAGACAATATATTCACATAACCGCTATTTTGTGTTTGCAGTCAAATAGTCCATTTAAGTTATAATACTTATAACTCTATTTATTTGGTTCAAATCGGGTAAGTTTGTTTCTATTGTCTTCATTTTTGGAGATGCTTTATCACGTTTTTCTCTGATACATAATAACTACACATAAGCCCAAGCAATAAATTACAAGAGTATATGTTGGTGTTTGGGTTTTAATAATGATTGCTTCTGATGAGCAAGAAAATAAAAATAATTGTCTGTTTGGTTATGAATTGATGTCTGATAGTTCTTGATTTGCTACTATAAGGTCAAATGCAAATATTATCACGATTATTCGACATGCAGAAAACTGTACGTGTGTTTGTTATAAATGCATTTAATATACATATTCAATGTTTATTCAACATGGTTGATGTTGCGACATGTATAGTTTTGTATCTAAATTCAGACTTAATACGGAGTATTAGCTTCGTATATTTGTCAAACTTTTAACTTCTAATTTTTTTTACAACGTTCTTAAGTACTGAATGTTTGAATACCTGCTCAAATCGATATAATTCATGCAATGTGATTGTTGGTGGCATCTTAAGTTGGCAGTGCTATATTCGCATGTAATGGATTTGTCACATATATAACAATGAATATACCTTGCAATAGTTGAACACTAACTAAAATTGTTTTATTTCCATACAATAAACAATGAAAATTGTTTTGGATACAATACGCCAAATATTTTGTAGGAAAATTTGACTGAATATTTAAAAAAGAACCTGCGGCAACATTTGTTTACCAACAATGTTTACTAAGCTTTAGTTCTACTCAATTTTACTGTGTGTGTATGAAGCACTTTAAACGTGTGTTTTTCAGATTAGCAGGACATGAACAAAATAGATCATTGCGTGCGTTACCATCTAATTTTCAACTTTCTATTCTTAAAAATGGGTAAATTAAATATGACTTGATCCATAAACTCCTATTGATAAATGCCAACGAAATAAAGAATATCGCATCTATGAGAGTGTTTATTTTGTTACTGTGAGACAAACATTTATAGACATTTTTTATTTCGTTCAGCTTATACAAGCTACATGTATGTATGATTTATTAAGCAATACTATTAATCTAACGTTGCTTTTCCACGTCAGGTAGTAAATATATTAGAAACTTTGAATGGATTATATTGCTAGTATCACCATTTTACTTATCCCTTTTTTTATTAAGAAATTGATTTGGCACTGACAAGAAGGCAATGTCTTCTAGAACTATACTTTATCACATTGATTAACTTAACATCAGCACACATCAGCAAGTATAAATACCCCTGAGATTTTCCTATTATTACCGTGTCTGCAACCTTAAATTGTACAATTTTGGTTGAAACGCAAACCCAACCAGGAATTATCGACAGTCACNGAAAAAAAGGTATCACACATACATTTTGCCTGCGTTTAAAAATAAGACTATGTGCTGAATCAGTTAGCAAACTGGTGTAAAAGAAGTCTCAAAACATGTATTGCTTTTCACCAGAACAACCTTATTACGCTACTGATCCGGTAATGGTAACTTGACTGTATAAATTTCGAAGCATATCGCATCAAAGAAAAAAGACATGCATTTTCAACTATTTTGAAATAAAATCATATTGCAAATATTTTTACCTGTAGAAATAAATAAAGGTAAACATGTGTATTTTTTTTAAACTAGCATCCTCTGCACTAACGAACTAAAATAAAGCCGAGACACTCTTGATAGAAGCACGATGATATCGTGTCACAACCATGAAACGGTCCCAAACTAATACAAATTGTGATAAGTCTAAAAGGAACTTACAGTAAAAATGCCTGGAGGCAAAACCAAGTTGAACTCTAATTGGCTGGACAATTTAGGTTCAAGCTTCAGTAATAGGTGTCGACTAGATCTATCAAATCCCTTTGCTGCATTCTGCATAATATGTTCCAAGAGCATTTCATGTTCTACTAGTTGTGTACAGCAAATATTACTTGTATAGTGTGCACATGTTTGCTTTAAATGTTGATATTATTAACACTTTCTCATCGCTCATGATGTATTTCTGGAGTTGACCCAAACTAAATTTGTTCTTACTATAATTTTTATATTATTAACCGTAATGCTTGTATATAAACTATTATTAACTATTGCACAGCCTGTGTTTTAATTTAGTAAGCTGTGAGCTTAGTCAAAGAATGATAACGACGTTATGAAAATCATTTTTAAAGTTATTATGTTATGAAATCTTAAAATAAATCAAAACATTTTAGGCTGTGAACAGCAGACGGCGGCAACGTTTAACTTCATAAGCTTGGCATGTTCAGCAACTAAGAAATCCACAACATAATTGATTTCTGAATGGGGAGAGTAATCATCAGTAAAGGTAAGAATTACAGAGATAAATAAGATTAATCCTACTTTTTTATCGAAAATCTTCCTACTTTTTGTACGTTATCTTTAGAAAACATCATGTTTTCCTACTTTTTTAGTTGAAGGCCTTCATAATTATGCATACGTCATAATACTGTTTTGATTTCTTCTATAGTAATCTATGTCCGTGTCTCATTGGCGTCTGAGAGTGGTCGGAATTTGAAACATCTTTTTATTCTATGTTGGTATTTATGTTGGTATTTATGTTGGTATTTTGATCATGCAACGATGACAGCATTTTTACGAGGGGAACGCTGAATCATTTACCTTTTTAAATTTGGAAGTGAAATGCATACGTAAATGTTTGCGACGTTTGTCGCATCAGAGATCCGCAGAAAATTATCTTTATTTTTGCAATTAGTTTGTAATATGACCGTTAGTGAGCTAAATAATGATAACATATTTACATGTGCATTAAAAAACTGTATATAGTTCAACATTTTAGTTATGTATTATTTTTTATTAAAATTGATTACATGTTACATTCTTCTTTGTATGTCCGAGAAAAGCGGATCGACTTCTTAAGAACTATGTTTTGGGGTATTCTATGATTGGTTAAGTGCTGTTCTTATTGCAAGTAAGGGACTCATTTATTTATTTTCGGACGAACGAAGTGAATAATAACATAAATGCCCTGAAGATGACAGATACATTCATATTTTACAACTTATGCCGACTTTGAAACTGGGGTATCGTGTACTTTTCCATACTTTATTGTTGGCAATTGTTGTATGAGTGTATTTTATGAGATAAACCAGACAGTAGCATGTTGCTTTGTTTCTTCCAAATGTCAGAATAATTCAGACAAGCCATATAAGTATTAAAGACGCTTTGGGCCTAAACAATACATCACGCACAGCCTGTACATAGTTACAATTATACCCATTCCATAATGGAAGTTCATGGAGTTATATTGGAATCTTTATGCCTGTATGTCTCCCTGTCTGCCTGCCTGCCTGCCTGCCTTCCTGCCTGCCTGCCTGCCTGCCTTCCTGCCTGCCTGCCTGCCTGCCTGCCTGCCTGCCTGCCTGCCTGCCTGCCTGCCTGCCTGCCTGCCTGCCTGCCTGCCTGCCTGCCTGCCTGCCTGCCTGCCTGCCTGCCTGCCTGCCTGCCTGCCTGCCTGCCTGCCTGCCTGCCTGCCTGCCTGCCTGCCTGCCTGCCTGCCTGCCTGCCTGCCTGCCTGCCTGCCTGCCTGCCTGCCTGCCTGCCTGCCTGCCTGCCTGCCTGCCTGCCTGCCTGCCTGCCTGCCTGCCTGCCTGCCTGCCTGCCTGCCTGCCTGCCTGCCTGCCTGCCTGCCTGCCTGCCTGCCTGCCTGCCTGCCTGCCTGCCTGCCTGCCTGCCTGCCTGCCTGCCTGCCTGCCTGCCTGCCTGCCTGCCTGCCTGCCTGCCTGCCTGCCTGCCTGCCTGCCTGCCTGCCTGCCTGCCTGCCTGCCTGCCTGCCTGCCTGCCTGCCTGCCTGCCTGCCTGCCTGCCTGCCTGCCTGCCTGCCTGCCTGCCTGCCTGCCTGCCTGCCTGCCTGCCTGCCTGCCTGCCTGCCTGCCTGCCTANGCCCGCCCGCCCGCCCGCCCGCCCGTCCGTCCTTTAGTTTCTTGAACTTTACTAAGTATTGAAATATGAATGATTTTCTATTTCCATCTAAGACT
Source organism: Dreissena rostriformis (assembly GCA_007657795.1). Taxonomy (NCBI): domain Eukaryota; kingdom Metazoa; phylum Mollusca; class Bivalvia; order Myida; family Dreissenidae; genus Dreissena; species Dreissena rostriformis. Next base: position 70,366 of record VMBQ01001819.1, on the reverse strand, counting down.
TGTCCAATAAATTACTATTTCCTCGTGAAGTTAGAACGAAACGTCTAGACAGATTTTTTAAAGAAATAAACACGGGGGTGAATGTTTACGAGATTTGCCTATACATAACAACGCAACGTTAATTGTTCGTGAGTTTAAAAGAAAAAATGCAAGTAGTACGTGACATTTTGTTCATAAGTATATAAATAAAACTGTTTTTGATATTTTGAAAACCTACACAACCATCAATCGCGCGGTTAAATAAACAATGGCATGGAACTATCGATATATTCGTTAACATTAATAACTCTAATCTACAAACGGTGTTTTTCGTGACTTACATATCTTTCTTCTAAGATCAATATTTAATTTAAATGAATGCTGCAACATTCTTTGATGCGGTGTTCTCTGCTATATATATGATATTATTGAAACTGAAATATACAGAACATGTGATTCTAAATTAACTTAATTTCCAGAGGACATATAACACTGAATATTGACATTGACGTACATACACATCTATGCCCGCACGTAAGTCGAACATGCCTATGCCGAAATAAATGCTGCAAATGCTTATTGAACTTCACAAATGCTGTCTGAATTATTGAAAACCTTCAGTTCATGTGTTCCGTCAAACGTTTAAGTTCTTCCAGACTATACAACTATATTTGTATCATACATTTAATAAATTTTATAATTCTTTTTTTCGTAATTTTGTTTAGTAAGCCTTAAATCTGTACGGTTGTTCAAATTTAGATTTTCGTTTTTTGAAACACTGCCACTGTCCACCACGCGATTTTAGTCCCTAACAGAAAAAATCTATTATATCAGATTAAACTTCGTTGAGGACTGTACAAGCTATGATCATCAAGCACTCCCATTGAGCCATCATTGATGGCTTACTTTTGTTTTTCTTCAATGGGAGTGCTTGGATTTGTTTAAAGCACTGAAAAACAACGGTAAGGCACGCTTGACTTAATTTCCAGAGGACATATAACACTGAATATCGGCATTGACGTACATACACATCTATGCCCGCACGTAAGTCGAACATGCCTATGCCGAAATAAATGCTGCAAATGCTTATTGAACTTCACAAATGCTGACTGGATTATTGAAAACCTTCTTTCTGGCCCGTCTATGCTTTCGAATGAGACAGAGGACAGAATGTAAACACACCGATAAGAACTCTATTTTTGCACATATCTTTAGTTATTGAAATACATTTGCAAAAATCTTGAGTTGATAAAAGACAGTTTTGCTTCTAGTTTGTGCCGATAGTTTAACGTTTAAAAATAAATAATTGAATACGCCTGAAAAGGGTGTCAAAATTGTGACAGTTGAGAAAAGAGCCGTGTATATGCATGCTGTACCATCGATTTTTCGCCCAAGAACACATTCTTATTAAATAAAGTAATTCTGAAGTATTTCACATTGACATAAGCAGCATAAAAACTGTGTTGTATGCACTAATTGAAATTCTTGGGAAAACTTGATTGAAAGAGTTATTTGAAACAAAGCACCACTTACCGGTGTGTTTACATCCATTAACGTTCAAGTGCGAACCCCACACAGCCATGTGATTCTGCACCCTGATATAAAAACCTGACATGAAATGTATCGTTACCAAATCCAAAAGTGAATAAATGGCGCTATTATTTCTACATTGTACTTTATTCTATCAACTATTTACAAATTGAATCATAATGATGTGTAATGGTACTATGACTGGTTTGATAAAAAAAAAATAGGACTTTACTAACTTGGCAAACAGCGTAGACCCAGAGGCATAATGCGGCGTCTCATCAGGGTCTATGCTGTTTGCACACGGGTCAAATTACACAAATCTTATAATATCACAAACCTGGTTCAAACAGGTGAGTTATGAAATGACACTTTCACTGTTAAGTAACAACGTTCAAGTCATAATATACAAAGCTTATAACATTCGATTCATTGTGTTACCAAGTGTGATACATGTATTCGACGTTGGCACTTGCTGTGCATACAATAAACACAATTACCATTGTTAATACACCAAAACCAGTGGTTGGAATCCACGTTTCCGTCTGCATTATTAAGTTAATGGTACGTTTCAATTTAATGTTATCTTGCATCACATAGAGATAAGAAGACGTCACAGCAACTTCAAAACGGAAGCTATTAATATTGGATCTGCAGTATTTGTAAACCTACTATATCTGTCAATCACCTTTAATTCTTCGAACTGAGTTCATGAACGTAGACTCAACGCAGTAACCTCCGGAAAAAAATAAACACAAAACACCTTAAACAAATAGCCACTGACAATATATGTTGTATGTGTGAGAACTATTATGAATGATTTCACTATATATTGACTGTTTTACACTTGCATAAATCTAAAAAAAAAAATGAATGAGTGTTCCATATATGTTATATGTTATATTACCAATGTTTTATGTATGCAAATGTAATTGATGTTTATGTAAATGTCAAACATGGTCAAAATAAATATAAAAAGAAACTGTCTGGTCAACATTTCATGACAAAACACCAGAAGTGTTTTACACTTAAGCTATAATCCTTTACTTGAATACGATGAGACACAAGCACTACGGATTTGAAAACTCCGGCTTCGAAGGAATAGTTTTGGCACCGGCATACTTAAAACACAAATTCAAGTTAATAAACAGCTAGGGGACAGGTATGCAAAGGGGGCTGTGAATGAACACAATGGGCGAGAAAAAAGAACGGGCGACATATATATAGCAGTAATGAAACTTTATAAAGATTATCAAGAGAGAAATTATTAGAAACACCCGCTAGTCTGTATTTAAAGGCAAGTGACCAATTGCCTACACAATACAGGACAATACATGCATCACGACATACAATAGAAAAACATGATTAAAGCCTCTGTGGTCGCCTTAAAACGGCAATGCAAAACTTTAGAAGGTTTAAACCGGTTTAATGACGCATTGATCCTTACTTAGCCAATAATTAAACACTTATGTAAAAGTGTTAATAAAAAGCATAGCATTGTAAGATTTATTTTTTTTTAAACTATGACAGATAATTTAAAGTCGATTTCATTGCAATTAAATTTCTCGTTACTCCAATTAATAACCAGAGTAACAGAATATTAACTTCTTTATGGGGCACGACTAAATGAATTAAATACACATATCAACTAAATTCCTTTTTGTTTACAAGATGTGCGAAAGTATCCTTCGATTGTACCAACTCCAGATCATATTATTTGCTTCTCAGGAATAAATCTTAATGCAGGGCCTAACACGCCCGATTAAACAGCTAAGATGTTTATCAACATACTATGGAACGGTTCTGTTCAGCAAATACGACATGATATTGTTTTCTTTATAATTATTGTTTTGGGCCAAAATAAATCACCATTGTTTGCTCGGCTAAACATTTCGCTATCAATGATATATTTTCTGATGTGTTTCGCTTATCTGAGAGACAATTGATGGAACATCTTAACAAGCAGTGGTGTTTTTATATTAACGATGTATGAGCCGCGTTAATGTAACATCAATCATGCTGGCAAACACGATGCCGATAAGATAAAACAGCAATTTCAAAAGTTTCAATCATGTGCTAATGCAGGTTTTGTTTTTGTTTGTATGAAAGATATGGAATAACGTGTTAATTTAAAGAAAGTTTATAATATCATATACCATCTAGATCGGCTATTTTCCTGCCGACGAACAATACAAATGCAGTAGCCTTAAACTTAAAAAGATATATAATAGTGCACCGTGAATTTATTTTTAGCGTGGATATTTATTTTCAAATAAGTTACATTTTGAGATAAAGAATGTGTTGGATGCACGTTTAATGTTGCATCAAATTCATCAAAATTTAACAAGTGTACAGTCAACATATAGTGTTATTAAATCATTTTGTTTATACGTGTTATACTGTGACATCGACTTTCATTTGAAAACATATTTTCTACATAAAAAAAAAGCTTTATATTGACCAGACTTGTAACGTATTTTTGTAGTCATCACACTTGTTGATACATGTTCACATTTTAGACGTCACTCTCTCCTGAAAATAAACAGATTCGCTTTTAGTTTCCTTTTTAAATTAAAAAAGTATACATCTTAATCTTACAACGCTGTATTATTTTTCATAACGCTTTCATATACAGGATCATTTTATGTATTCGTTTTACCTCTCTAACCACAGAGTGTCCGCGGGTTTAAACCATACACAAAACCATGCATATTAATAAATATTTATTAAGAAAAACGGTATTACACGTATGAGCCAATGCCATATTGGTTATAAAGACTCCAGACCAAGAGATGATCCTGTATCATACACATTTCAAAGATGTTGCACTGCTAAGGAGTCACACTCGCAGATCGAACTAATGCAAACTATATCAGAGTTCGCTCCCTTTAACCAATGCGTTTATTTTAACGATTTCCATGGCGATGAAAACATTACAAGAGAAAACATGACTCTACAATTATTAAACGACGCGTTATTCCGTAAAAAAAATAAGAAGCAAACGTAAATGAGCATCGCTCTGTGAAAAGGGGGTTAAATGCACGTTCGTAAAGTGTCGTCCAAAATTAGCCTGTGCAGTCCACACAGGCTAATCACGGACGACACTTTCCGCCTTAATTGGATTTTTGCTAAGAACAGACTTTCTTTAAACGAAAAATATCAGGAAAGCGCAAAGTATCGCCCCTGATTAGCCTGTGCGAACTGCACAGGCTAATCTGGGACAACACTTTACGTACATGCATTTAACTCCCTTTTCACAGAGCGAGGTCCAAATGCAACATGATACGCGTCGTTTCATGGTTATTATTGATGGACGCATAAAATGTCTATAACAGTGTTACAATTATATCACCTTGATATAACAATGGTTACTCCAAATCGTTATATTTAAAACAAACGGTATCATGTCTTACGCTGAAAAGAAGTTGTTAATATGGTCGCATTGTCTTACAATCGTATTATCGAGTACCGGTCTTTCAACGCTGAATGTATGAGATGAGAAGATAGCGCCTTATTACATTACAGACGTGTTAAACATTTGTTGCAAGAGTGTATTAACAGACAATAACGACTGTGTTCTGTTCATAATTTGTGAGATCAACACAATGATCGATGATTTGATGAAATGATGAAGTTAAATATTCACCGACATTTAATTAATCTCGAATATACCTGAATAAATATACTTTAGTCGCAGGGTTTTAACTTTATTGTACGAAATTCGCAATTTCATTATATGAATCAGTGATGGGATTTAAACATGGTTTATAGTATATCAGGATAAAGTGAAGGAATACGCTCTGATGGATAATGGGTTCGAACAAGTCGAAGCCCATCCGGATAGTCGTCCACGAGAGTGGCGCGCAGTCGCCGCCCCCTGACGACATCAACAACAATGTGGATACGGTAAATGGTGTTATTGGTATTATACGGGATTTTTTTTTCATTAATTACCCAAAAGGTTAAAACTCAACAAACGTTATGCATATTTGGGTGGATGGAGTTTTCGCCGTCAATGCAACCAACGGACACGTGCCTAAGCAAATGCAAGTGTAGCCGATCCATGTGTGTGTGAGGGGGGGGGACTTGATGAAGAGGTTAAGGGACATTATTCCATGACCAATCCCGATGCCATTTATTTAACCTTAGCGGACGTTTAAGTTACACTCAGTAGAATTCTGCCAAAAACAATGCCCAGAAAAAAAGCACTTAAAGAATCCAAATTTCGAAAACATTATGTACGTGCGAAATACGTATATGTAGAAATATCAATTATTCGGAATAGTAACGGTCGAAACTCAGTGTTTGAGGCCGGAATTGGCAGTTGTCCGATTTTTAGAATAGGTGGCTTGAAAACGGACGCAAACTTAATTTAAATATTACAACGCCATAAGTATGTGCAAACTCATGAAAATATCTTTCCATTGATTTATAAATAAAGTATAGATTATTGTGTTTTGATTGCGCGATTATAAAAAAAAAACGAAGTTTTCCGTTCTAAGTTAATGCTAAAGCTTATTACTACTTCAGCTCGGGGTGGACAATGAGGAGAACGACTACCCGGACCCGAGACCTCCCGGGGAGGAGACCCGAGCCCCTACCTCGCGACCACGTGATCGCCCGGGGCTGGACACAGACAAGAAACTCGAGGAGTTGACATGTGCGTTAATAAGTGAATACACGTTGTGCATATAATATGTTCCCTTTTGCAATGATTTTAGTTGTGCATTGGGTTTAACTTGTATAAATGATAGAACTCTTACTATTTCTTTTTTTTATAAATACAATTTTAAATGTGCTGCAATATTTCGATTTTAAAATATTATTTTTTTCTGATCTAAAAACTGGTTGTTACAAGTTTAAATGTATTGGACTTATTTTGATAGTGTTCAAATGAATGTTTTGTGAAATTGTAAACCGTTGATTCAATATAATGGCCATTACGTTTTCCCATCAAATGTGTGATTTTACTTAATTGAAGAAAAAAAAAGTAAGTATTATAATGAAACATAGATCACAAACGTGTCATAATATGACTCGGATGCAATTTTATTTTGAGTTAGTCCAATACTAAGCGTACATTTAAGCGCATGCTTAATCGCGTATGAGTAAATCTGTTGAAATGTTAACATTAACAGTTCAATTTCATGCTGTTAACTAGTGCTTATACTATACAGTGTGACTTTTATAATGCAGATACAGGATGTGGCCCTACAGATACAGGATGTGGCCCTACATCAAAGACTCGTATAACTGAATGTTCTTTAATGTGCTATGTCCCTGCAACAAACATCCATTCTATATGAGCCTCTCTCTGTAAAAAGATGGGTATAATGGATGTGCGTAAAGTGTCGTCCCATATAAGCCTGTGAAGTCCGCACAGGCTAATCAGGGACGACAATTTCCGCCTTAACTAGAGTTTTGTTCAGGAGCAGTTTTCCTTTAAACGAAAAATACAATAAAAGCGGAATGACTCACCTCTGATTAACCTGAGCTGCCTGCACAGGTTAATCTGGGACGTCACTTTACGCACATGCATTAACCCCCTTTTCACAGAGCGATACACACATCCATGTTCTCAATCTACCATTGTGTGTCCAGTCCAGTACGTGCCCGTGGGAGCCAGCTTCCTGAAATTTGTCAAGCGGCAGGGTGAGCCCGACCCTTTCGACATGGCGTACCCGGAAACCCCCAGGGTCTTCCGCACGGACTCGTCCACCCATACTCCAAGCCGCAGCAGCGTTCCCTCTAGACCTATGTCCAAGTCACTGTGGACATCGACCCTTAGTATAAATACAATAGCAAGTACCGGTAAGCAGTATTTACAAAATTTTATACTTTTTTTAAAATAAGTCAATTCATGAAGCTAATTTGTTAATGAATTAGTAATTGTGTAACGATTTACCACATCAAGCATGTTATATTTGAGATGAAGCTTAGTATTAACTTACATTAAGAGCTTTAAAATATGCCAAAAAATATACATTGTAAAATATTAGCTATCCGTTATGTTATTATGTGTGATAATTTGGTATATGTGTTATTATTTATATGTAATTGTTAATGAATGAGCATGTTATGATTGTAACAGTAGAAAAAGTTCAGGGCAATTTGATTGTTCTTTACTTTAAAAAGGCGGGTCATAAATTTAGGAAACTTCTTAACTACGGGGATACACGCATACTTACTGCTATTCCTAGGCGAGAATCGCACCAGGGTGTCACAGCGAGAGAGGATGCTCGTTGAGCGCATTAAGCACGAGATCCGGGCGCTGTCGCAGGCCGACACGGCCAGCATTTCCTCGCACAAGCCCGGGTCGCAGAGGGGACAGGTTCGGCGCTTCACGTTCAACAGTCCCACCAGGCTGCACACGAACTTCCAGAACATCGAGGATTCAATTGCTGACGAGGTGGCAGAAACGGTAATCAGTGTTTTAAATAGTGTTTGTCTAATATTACAAAATGTTACATAGGACTAATAAAACTTCAGAACAATTATCGGGAGACAAATTCTTGCTTTAATAAGCTAGTATTTAATGTTATGGAAGTGGCCAATGGACGTCACAATACAGACAATACATACAACACAAAACATAAAAATTAAAGCTGGGGTCACCACCTCGGAACGGTAAATGTCCTACGAAAGAAATCGTTGCAAATATTGTACTCTTTGGTAATGGCTATATAATACTCGTACAGAGTGAAACGCCTCGTTGAACACATTATAAACACGATATTTATGAAGAAAAATATGCGAACTAACTTTGCAATTGTATTTCAATGTATGATTTTCGTTTGTTTCAAAAATACGAATTTGCTTAAGTGGGCATTTATTAAGTTTAATTGGTAAATCAACATTTTCAAATTGTTACTGGCTTACAAGGGCATTATGCTGTTAGTAAATCCCCCCCCCCCCACCCCTGTTGATACTACAGGGATTTTGAATCGTTTTTTGGATTCTCTTTGCCGTATTAACAAGTATTTCTGTAATTGGTCAGTCATCCTACTCAGCATTGTCCTGGGTTCACTATGATTAATTTTTCAGCATCGAAACCATCGTGCCGAAACCTACCAGAGCCTGGTTGGAGACCTGACGGCCCAGGTGCACACGGACCGCCTGAAAGTCAAGGTCATACTTGCGTGGATCAGCAAACAGAACATTGGCCGTATTCAGTTTTCCACTGGTCCCCTGCCTACCGACACTCCCAATGGGTACATGGAGCTCATTCAGTGCGGACAGGGAACCTTCCCGGTGTTCTTTGCCCTCATGTGCAGGTAGTTTATGCGACCATTCTATGTGTGGACATTAAATAAAATGTATAATGAAATAACACAAGCTTGTACATAAAACATCACAATAATAAACGAAATATTGTCATTATAATGTAATCAATATATAGTTATCCACATACATATGTAATATATTTACAATTCAATGCACAATTCTTACAGTAAAACAATGAATGATATATTGAATTAACATTAATATAAACACTGTATATGTTATAATTTAAAATACATATACACGTACACTTATTTGTTTTTCGTGATAATGGCGTTAACGTTAACACGTCTTCAATATCATAAAATATTGACAAAAGCACAATCTCTAAACTTTTTGTCCACCAGGGCGACAAACATCAAATGCGCCATCATCAGCGGTATATCAAAGGGGACGAGCTACCAGGTGGGCGATACGGACACCTCCTTTCTCCTCAACACGTGGAACGCAGTGTTCGTGGAGGAAGAATGGAAATTGGTACGTTAGCAGTGTTCGAACCACTTAATCTGCAATTATTTTTCACATTTCGGAAATAGTATGGGAGCATTTTCTCCAAACCAGACATATGAATGACGGTTCAACTAAAAATATCGATTAAGCCATTTATAAGTACGCAATTGTATGCTCATTAGAATATTTCATATTCTATTCTCATTTCGATTTAAATAATGAGTGATATTATACGATTTGAAGGATTGTAATTACTATGAAAATGACAAAACAAAATAGGTGAGTAGAGCCTCTGATAAAATAACACAAACTAAAGCCTGTCACAGTAGCACCAAATGAGCCTCGTCGCCTCATGTCATAGCAATTTGAAATAATCGTGCAATATATGTTCTAAGTTGAAAAACGGGTCCATTTTAACATGGGATAAAACAAATTGCACAACTTCATATCATAATAAATAATGCATCCAAGTTTGAATGTTGTACAGATAAAAGTCTATACTATCTCTCCTTCGCTACATTTGGGTGTAAAATGACATAAAATTATGTCTATTTTATATTGTTTCTGATCAAACAGACAAGGCTTGTTTTATTTCATGTATAAAGATCAATTTAAAATATTAAGACAAAACAAGTGTCTTCCGAGCTAAAAACGAAAACTTTAAAATTATTGATCTTAATAGTGTTTCCTTGTATTACGTTCTTGAAATGACATTAAATGACAGCTAGCATATTCCGGATTATTTATTTTCTGTTTTGCTAAATTGTATTTTGCAAACATGTTAAAGGTCCATCCGCTCTGGGTGTGCCGTGGGATGTCAAAACGAGCACGTGCTGTAGAGCCAACCAGTGACGGTACAGGGGACACAAGTCAAGTTAAACAACCGGTCAACGATGTGCAAACATTCAACCAATATTTTATCTTCACGAAGCCAGAAGAGTTCGTGTATAGGAATTTACCGGATGATGATAAATGGCAACTTCTTCCCGAGCCAATCACTAGAACGCAGTTCTTAGAAATGTCCTATTTACGACATACATTCTTTCTGAATTCTTTTAAACTTTTAAGCTCGGATAAATGTGTACACGTTTCAGAATTCGGAGAGCCGATTGAAATCAATATAGGATATCCTACCTCATTGTCATCGGACTTAGTATTTGGATACAAACTGACTGCCATTGATGAGCAAGACATACGTGATACATCGCGGACTGCATTAGATCAAAATAGTGAGGATAAAACAAACTTTGTTTTGGTAAATAAAGGCATATCATCTGTTACATTTGAGGTGCGATTCACAAAAACAGGGCAATACAAACTACAAATATTCGGAGGTCGACATTCAGAATTTGGTGATAATCCACCTTGGATATTGGACCTTAAACTCATTTGTCAGTCCGTTCAAGCTGACAAGGTCCAGTTGCCCGTTGACCCTGGGTCACGTGGCTGGGGACCCGGAGCCGCGGCGCTTGAACTCGGATTATATGTGCCATCACACTTGGAAGGCGTCATTTATGTGTCGGAAAATGAGCCTGAGCATGTGTACTTTATACTTGCTGAACCAACAGACGTCATTGTTGAACTTCTTCATGGCGAATTTGAAAGTCTGGATATTAATCAACACGTTAATTGTAATATCGAATTGCAGAATGAAATTTATGTATTGCATACAGTGATAAGTTTTCCGGGGGATGGAGAATACGTCTTGCGTATGGAAGTTAAACGTGGAAAAGTCATTCGGAATGCATGTAACTACGTTGTTCGAACGCGGAAAGAAAGACCGCATGAGGTAAGCGATTTGTTCTAAGGACGCAAATCGGCATTCATAACAACGATTTTTATCTTTGCAGGACTTGTGAACCCGAAGATTTACATTTATGCCAATGCTAGTTTACAAAAAAAGTCTATAATGACCATACAATATATATTCTATATAAATAAATGAATATATTCAGAACAAAATCGAAAGTCGAAGTGTATTTGTTTAAATTGTTTTAAAGCGAGTATATACGATTTCAATGTCAACATTGTATCATAGCAATCTTAAATAAACATGTAAATATGACAGGGGAATGTTAAATGAAATTATTTTTGACAATCTTAATATGGTGCCATCAGCATGTTAAAGCCGATACCGACACGTTTACTCGTATTCGTTGAAGAAACAAAATTATGTCTATGTGTCGTTTGAACGAATCTGCACAGAAAAATGGGCATTTCCTAATAGTACATGCCTTGTGAACATAAAGGAGTTTTCTGCTGTCCCCGGAGAAAAGTGTTCGCTATTGGATAAAACTTTTCTTTCGTTTATTTTCTGGTACTACTTCTTCTTAACGTGTTTCTAGATTTTAATTCATCAACGTTTTATCTGTATTGAGAACAGTAACAAGATCGTATATACTAGCTTTAAGTAAACAAAATGTCACTTTTATCTTCTATCATCTTATCTGTACATCCCCATAATTTATACCAGTCGAAACAATCTGTTTATTTTTTCCGTGTATATCGACCCACAGCACAAAACCGCATCAACAATGAAAAGCCTGTAATAAAATACAAATTCTATAGGCGAATCTTGTATTGCCACAATTCAACATTCTTTCCAGCTGTGGCAGTCATTAAGTTAATTAGGTATGAGTGCTTGGACACACTTTGTGAACTCACATGATTGAGTCTCTAACTTTGAAGCACACACACACGTTTCTCTCCCTTGCGTTGCAGCCGTACTACCAGCGGAAGGCGAGGCGGATGCTCCTGGAGGCGATGCGGGACTGCAACCTGACCGCCATGCAGGAGGCGATGAAAGCCAGCGTCACGTGGGAGCTGCCTGAAACAGATCCGGACCTCGTGGGTGCCAAAATCAGACAGGAGTTCTTGGAGTGCAAGAATGGTAGATGATACATAGTCGTACGCATGCTTTGCTTATGTTTGAATGCCCTCAACGTTTCATTCAGGCGTTGTTAAATTATTGACAAATTGCAATGGTTATAAGAAAGCATTATCGAACTGTGTTTGTTGATATTTAAGTTGCGACCAATACTGAGATAACAAATTTTCGTAGTCCAAGATTTAAGGTTTCCGCGGGCGTTGTGCTTGGACCTGTATACACCACACTGTTTCGTGGACTCAATTTCATAAATAAGAGGTTTTTCTCTATTTTGTTGAAACTTCTTGTATAAAGTTATCGAGGAATTCATTCGTTTAAGTGCGTAAAAACTAGCGTAAGTGATATTCAGGTATGTTTTAAATTAACCGCAGTTGCATTTGACTTGATTATTCGTCATTTAAAGATGTATGCTTTACTTTTGATGCATGCCTGAAAAAATGCCCGAAACGATCGTAAAACGTCAAATGTCATACATTTAAAATGATCCCCGCTAAAATGCACTGACATAGCGATTATTTTAATATATCTTGGAAAATGGAAAAGTGGAGGTATGATCAACAGAAAAACAGATCACTGCCCTATCGTTTAGTAATATATAAGACTCGTCGCAATTAGGCAAGCCTCGTCGTTATTTTCTTCTAAGCCATTCCTGATATCTTACGAAATATAGGGCAGTAACCTGTTATTCTCTATATACATACCTTAATACATTTCGCCAGATGCAACATTTTAATAACGTTCTTCTAGGTCTCTGGTAAAGCAAACCTTGGCATGTAACATTTCTTCGATACTGAACATAGCTGCAAGACGTTATGCGCAACGTGCAAAAACGGGCAAAATAAATGCCTTGGGTTAAAACTTGCCCGTCATTTCGTGTAAATGCAAAGGTATACCTAGTTCATTACAAAGACGTATCGTTTACACATTTGCAACGTGGATGCGAAAGACGAACGTTTTCTAAAGGCCCGGCCACACAGCGCATTACGGCTTAATCACTTGCATTTTTTTTTTGAAAATATGGTGGACGTGGTCGTAAGTGGTAATTTCTGGTCAATTTTGGCTTGGCTGTGCTTTGGACGTGTTTTGTACATGGTTTGGCTATCGGCGGCTGTTCCACTGATGGAACAATGCCTAAGCACGGCTTACCACTTCCAGCCGCGTGTAAGGTTAGACGCGTCAGTGCTTGTCAGTGAAAAGCCGCAAAACAAACGCCATTTCCCTTGATACCAACGTGTAACACCCGTTCGATGACCGTTCTCTGCCCGTGACAGCCCGCTAAACTTCGCGTCTTACTGCGTCTTCCAAAGTTTTAATCACTGCCGGAACACGAATTATCACTTGTGTTTCACGCGTATGGCACGCCTTTACCACGTTTATCACCCATGGTTGTGCGCGGTATAAAGTTTTGAGCAGTTCAAAACTGTTTTTCGCGTCCAACGCCGTTCCGAATTTTCCCCGCGTTCTGCCACGTCTGAACATCGACTTTAGCTCGTCTTTAACTCGACATCATCGCGAACAACATTGTCTGCGTCACGGGAGATCAATTTTTGACGAGTTGTGGACGTGATTAAGGCGTTAATCGCTGTGTGATCGGGCCTTGAAGGAATGTGAAAACAACATCGAGACGAACATACATGGTGTTTGATTTCAATTACAAAGTAAGACCATATGTCTGCGTGCACGGCTTTCATACTGCGACCTTACCACGTATATTCTTAATTAGAGCTGTGCGCAACGGACCTATATCGCGCTAGGAACGCAGTGTCATGTTAGTAGAAAGACATTATGTACAAAGAACACTGACTGAACGCAATGAACATTGTTCGAACCACTGTTTACCGTTTTAGGGTCTCCCACACATGTTTGACTTTCAAATAAACGAGTAAGCGAGTCATTGACGTAAAAGTTTGTGGCATGAACCCTTCGACGTCTGGAGTGGTCTATGAACTTCCCATGAACTCTTAGTTCTTACAACATTGTTTCTGAAAACATGACGACTTCAAGCAACCATATGACCAACTGTCCATCCCGCTATCACAAATGAGGAATCTCGATAATAGCTGCCCCGTCAATTAGCGAAAGTGTTACTATCATTGAAGATAATGCTTCTAAATCTCTATTTCATGCTTGTTCGCTTGTATGTTGTTTTAATATAATAATAAAGCTATGTATACGTAAATAAACATATAATTTCATGTAAAGCACGATTGAAATGGCCACCAAACACGCACTAAACATGATCTCGTTTAACAAAGATTTCAGTTGATGTATGATCCCGGTGCTAGACTTCCTCGGCTTGAATATATGCTTTCTTTTCATGACGTTGAATTTTATTTACATTGAATTTTTTCAATAACCTTCGCCACGTCAAATTTCATAAAATCTATGTAGAGGTTTCTCTCCTTCTGATACAGCTAAAGTTTCAGCTCGTTTATATTTCAGAGCTACATGTTGCCCTACTGGTACACCGTATTGACGTGGCTGAGCATGCTCTGTACCGCACCAGGAAGGCGAACCTGGAGGTGTTACTCGGTATGTCTGACGATTGAGCATAATTTGATTATCAACAATATCCCTCGTCTTTTTGGCATCATGTATTCAGTACGTGTCTGCATATGAGTTCCCAACAACCGTCAGCTGTGCTATGTCATATACGTTTGTTGAGTTCCCAACAACCGTCAGCTGTGCTATGTCATATACGTTTGTTCTGATTTAATTAATTGTGTGTACATGTATAAAAGAACATATAAGCATCTGTCCGTCAAAACTGTTATTAAATTTCTGTTCTATCTAAGTAGAATAATGGTTATTTATATGAATGACACTTGTAATTATTGTTTATATATAAAAACAGGTGATATGTGAATAATCATAGAGCGCTATTCATCATGATTACCATCATGTAAAATTATTGAGAGGATATGTATTTGTATTGGTGTGTAAACATGGGATATAACCAACAGAAAGAGAAAGCATTACCAATTAGGAGAGGACCCATCTCATGGATACGTTTCTATATTTCAAAACTTAAAATAAGCATACAATAAAAACCATGGTGTTTAATATTGCAATAATGAAACTTCAGCAACATAATCAGGAATGAAATATAGTATTGTAACTGTGTGCTTCGTATATCATAGAAAAGGAGATACGGCGTGTGGAAGCACACCTGAAGTTCCTTCTGGCTCTGGACAACGGGGGCTGGATGGCGGACATCCCGAACATCGACCGCCAGACCCTGGTGGAACTGGGCCAGCTGTACAAGCCCCGGGTGGAGGTGAAACTCGTCATCAACGCCATGTTCATGCTGCTGGGGCTCGACGAGTCATACCTGAAGGTCAGAAGAATTCCGCGTATTTTATTGTTTTGTAATTTCGACCATTCAAAGATTAATATTTGTATATTTTTTTTAGTTATTGCGATATATAACGTATCTTGAATATTTGATATAAAGTTACGTGCAGCCATTTGTAGTTAACAAAAAGCTTCAGTATTATTTTATATCAATATAAGTATCAGAATAATGAAACTCCAGAAGGAGAGAAATTCTAAAACACAAGTTGACATTTACGTTTCTCGTTAGGTTACTTTTGTTTTTAAGATATAATCCTAGTTCGTGTATTATTTATTGGAATCTAAATGTTCTTAAGATATTTAACAGTGTTGTGTACAATGCATTAACATGTTTGGATGAGCCGGTAGGCGAGTGTGTTCGAGTACAACTATATCACTGTATTGTACACATCGCTGTTAAATAATCTTTTTATTATATACCTATGATATTCGTCGAGGTATTTGTTTCAATCACGCCTAACATACATTCCAATGTCAAATCCGCGGAAGAGCGCCAATGCCACGCCACCTTTTACTTTAATTGTGTGTCGTTGGTTATAAACATTATTTCTCGCGAGAAATAAGCACTCATATATTATTAAAAAAGTAGTTTTTTGTACGTTTTATATATGAGACTTATTATTTTACAAAGTGTTTGCGCATTTGCATAGGGTCTCCTTTAAACACCGTGTAGATTATATCGATTGTTTTATGACGGATACTTTCGGAGTAGAATCTGAAATGTTTGGTTCAGACTGAGGCATATGGAAGGAATTATGACCACCGACTTAATAATATAAATATGAATATAATAACTGTAATATATTCGTGGCAAATCAACCCATTATTATCGTGTGTTATTACAGAATTAATTAAGCGGGAATGTAAATGTGTACTTTTAACCAACCTTCAGCTGAATTGGTTGTGAATGTTTAAGTTAATGCGCACCAGGAAACGACCACGAAAAAACTTATATTCAAAATATGTTTTATGCAATATGTTGCCTGCGTAGCTCCAGACCAGCCTTCGCATTTAGCGCAGTCCGGTCAGGTGATAGCCTGTCCGCTATAAAGTTACGTAAGGCTTCGAGATGTCATAAGCGGACTGGGTAGCTCCTGACCAGCCCATGTGAATGAACCGGCTGGTCTAGAGCTCCGCTGACCCATATGGCATAAGACCCATTTCCGCATGACTCGACTCATATAATGCAGAACTGGCGGAACGTTCAGAGTTTACTTAGAGACCAAGAAGCGACGCTGTCGGAGATGGCCCGTCTCGAGAAATACCTGGAGATCGAAAAGACCAGCGGCACCGTCATAGTGGACAAGGAGGTGGTTGCCCGTGTTGACGCCATCCTTGTAGGCTACACTGAGGACATGGTCCGTAAGGTCAACAACACACTGGCAGCCTATTTCAGATGGGTAACAAACGTGTAGAAAATCGTACTTAATATTTGAATAGCTAAAACAGTTTTCATGGCGTTGAACTTGTTTTATTAATTATTACGTAATTATATTAACAAGCAAATTCGTTGATATCCCCCGCCAAATTAATTGTGTTTATGGATGGGTGTAGAACTATCTTAGAAAAGGTATAAGTGAAGGGTTGTGCTTTTTGTAATTTTTTTAAACTCATTTGTACCTGTGATGGATTTTCGCTTATCTATATAAACACTCACACCAAGTATACTCATACCAAGTTTCAATGAAATCCGCCAAAGCACTTCGAAGATATGGCTCCGGACACAAAAGTGCCGGACGGACGGAAGGACGGACGGAAGGACAGAAGGACGGACGGACAACGCCAAAACAATATCCCTCCGCCTATGGCGAGGGATAATAATACCCTAACATGATATTTTTACACTTGTTATTTTATTAATTTTAAAGGGACTTGTTCACAGATTGGCTAAATGACAATATTAAAAAACGTAGTCATATATTAGAAAGTGAATGCATGAATTATATTTAAACAAGAACAATATACAAGTGAAGCTGACGGATGCTCCGCGATGATACGCTTTGTCCATATATAATATGGGTTAATTGTGCGGAAACAAATGATTATTCAAAGAGAAATAACTCCCTGAAACCTCACTTGACAGGAACGACATGACAATTTGTGGATGCCCACCCTGAAGGAGTCCTGCAAATAGAGATTCACCAATTTCGTATCATAAGTCCATGTGATCTGACACAGAAACGCAAAATTCGCTCGACAATGTCATATCATTATTAAAAGGGTTATGCTTATCTTAGTTATATGAATAATAAAACTCAAAACCTCAGGCGAGAAATTCGTTTAACTATCAGCTAGTTTTTTATTTAACAGCACAAACAACAAATGATTTAACATGAGGTCATGGCCTTGGAGCAATCACTGCAAGGCAATCGGGTTCATATGGGTCAAAACTTCACACGTATTAATATTTGTAGGTCAGCAACATACTCACCACGATGCGTGATCTTCAGAGCTTGCAAGGACGTTCACAAACATCGTCCAAACTCCTAAGCTCTGTCAGCAGACATCGGTCAAGGGCGGATCGCCTTCTGACGACCGCCACACGTCTGTCCGCTCTTCCCTCCAGGGGAAACCCCGCCCAGTTTTCTGTTCACAACACTAACGAGCCCGGAAAGACGTTAACCAAAACTGATCTGAAGGTCGATAAACTAAAAAGTCGTCAACCGTCCGCAAACATTGATAGTCTTCAATCAGCATTGGCTCCAAAATCCGGGTTACCAACCCAAGAACTCTCAAGGCATGTTGCTTCACATTCTGGTAGGGTATTGTTTAGGACCCATCCCCAATCGATGCAAGGGAGCAACGGTGAAGTGAACAGATCGCAAACTCGGGGTTCTATTCAAGAGGACCCTTATTCAAGATCAAACCTGGATTCCAAACAAAGGCAGCGCGCGAGTCGCGCATCAAGAATTTTACCCTCGGCCACTGGTACTCTAAATGGTGGCATATAGATCCTGTGTGGAAATTCTGACTTACCATTTCGGACACTGACCACTTCGGACACTGACAACTTCGGACACTGACCGAATTTGGTACGAACAATATAAACTAGGTCTACACGATTATGACTTAAATTGGCAATAATAAATATGCGGATATCATGGGGAGGCATGAGCACCTGTAACATAATAATTTGAAAACTCCGTTTTCTGTTAAATCAAGAAAGTGTTGTTATCGGTTTTAAATCAACATTCGTCGATTGATTTCCTTCTTTTTGAAAAAAACGGACTTTATTTACAAGCTTATAAGCACATAATAACGTATGTTTAACATAATCTATAGTAAGTGATATACTACAGTGTACCGAAATGCTGATTAACCAAGTTATATGCTGTGCATGTTAATAACGTAACCGGAGTACTACAGTATAAAGGCTGACATGCAGGACTTGCAAGGGAGACATGATGTATTTGATATAGGAATTCTGAAAGCAAAAATAATAAATTGTTGAAGATCTTTAGACTACAGACAATATATGTCGTGAACAAAATTTCAAGGAACATGGCCATCGGACACTCTGGTTGTATAACAATCATGTTGACCTAAAGTGGCATATATTCAAATATCTCATTTTCGTAAACGCTTAGTAAAATAATAATTACAAAAAAAATGAATATTAGAAGCCGTAATTTGAGATTAACACTTGTAACGGATTTTATTTCAGGCGGATTTTCAGTGGTTCGGGTGGACGGCTTTAGTTCAACGTTAACAATGATTTGTGTGGGAATCATTTGAAATCTGTACTCACGGTTGACTATATTGTTTACAGCTTCATTCAGACAGTGATGTTTATTCTTGGTTAAAACGAATTAGGTCACCGAGGTCAGCTATCCGATGGATTACATTTGTTGTGATTTGTCTGTACAAAACAATTATCGTTATTTATTTTTTACGTATACACAGTATTTATTTGATAAACATGGTTTGTAAATAAATTATACATTCTTCAACTATGTGTCAGTGGCAAAAAATAAGTATAATAAATATAATTTACAAAATTAAGGCAAACAATTATATAAAACATTAGGATCATGGGCATTTTTTAACGATTACCTGAAAAACTCTAGCTCAGTATGTTGCAGAGAATTGAAAAGTAATGTTGCTATATAAAATGTGACCCCTAGGGCGCGGTCAGCTTTGACCCCGGGGACATGATAAGAACAAACTTTGTAGAGAACCTCTTGATGTTTCTTCATACCAAATATAAACGTCACGGGCTTATCGGTTTCAGACAAGAATATTTTCAAAGGTTTCCCTATGTAAGTCAATGTAAAACTGGTGACCCCCGGGTTGAGGCCACTTTGAGCCCATGCGCATAATTTGAAAAAAAAACACTGAAGAAGACCTTCAGATGATACTTCATGACAAAAATTAACGCCATGGTTTGTTTTTTCGGTTTCAAACAAGATTTTTCAAGATTTTCCCTGTATATTATTGTTAAACTGTTGATCCCCGGAGCAAGGCCACTTTCGACCACATGGGCATAACTCGAACATTCTTTGTAGAGCAACTAGATTATTCAATATATCAATTATGAAAGCAACAGGTTTTGCAGTTTCATATATATAGATTTGTTAAGGTTTTCTAAGTCTATGTCAAACGTGTGATCCTTACAGGAGAAGCCAGTTTTTACTCCATGGTCGTAGTTTAAGAACAAAGAGGTAGAGGACCACAATATGATGTTACATGCCAAATAATAACCCTCTGCGCTATGCAGTTAAATAAGGAGATTTTTAAAGATGCCCAGCGGTTCAAAAGGATAATAACGTCGTTTAAAAGAAAAAAATACGGACACACGGACGACGGACACAAGGGTTTTCTTTGAGCTCACTATGAGAAAGTTGTACTCGACGAGCTAAATTTATTTTATACAAACCAGCAGAATAATTGATAGAACACATATTTATTAACGTAAAACAAATATAAAGCTGTCGGATTCGAACCCATATTTGAATTGCAAGACACACAACTTTTTCCAATTCGTTCGCCTTTTACCTCTATGGTAAGCTATGAGTATTAATTCCACTTTTAGCAAATCTATTTTACGGTATGGCAGTCACCAATTGATTAAATTTGAAACATACATATTTATCGAGTTAATTATCGGTCCGATTCGAGTATTAAAGGTTCTTTAATACTCGAACCGGACTGGAAAAAAACATACATTTATAGATTGTTTCAATTATAACGTTGTTGTGAGTAGATGTTCTCGGTAGAAATGAATCAGATTCGACAAGACAAACAAATCGATACCAAGATGTAGTACATTTTATACACAAAAAGAAATAACAAATGCTGCAAACATATTTTATAAATATTTAGAAAATGTGCCAATGACGTCAAAATTAACACATCAGACGTCATAAAACATAATATTCATCTCCGCCAAAAAGTGCACAGGTGTAGCAATAAAATTGTATTATTCATTTACACCTGAAGAAGTGGAGTTATGATAAACAGAAACATATGATAACAATAATAATAGCGAGTTATATAGCACAAAACAAAAATAAAATTGCATCTGAAACCACAAATTACAGGGACCCCAGTTTTATTTGTGTTTGTTTGTTTGTTGCCTTATCCCGTGGTTCGACTGGTGCTTGTGCGCCTTAGTTTTTTTGTCACACTCTTTGGCAATTAGTTCCTTAACATAACTAAGGCCCATGCAATGTTTCTCTTCTGATGGTGAAGTTGAAGTTACACTTTGTGTGTTGCAATCCTGCCCTGTGGTCAAAACTGAACACAACCCTGGTGTAAAACATTGGTTGTATCACTTAGCTTAATAAAACGACATGCGTAGTCAGGGGTCACTATTTTGACAAAATATAGTTGATTATATCTTTTAGCGATACATGGCAGTTAATTCAACAGACACGCTATACACTATGGTATCATTTAATGTCTAACCGTTAAGAAAGGTATGTACATTTACATCGTGTCTACAGTTCGTATAATTTTCATAGAAAAATTATACATGTAAGACAAATGATTACGTAACCATTAATAATTCATAATAATTTACATATTAAATGAACAATTAAATAACTGTTGGCCTTAATTAATTATGAGTGAATGTTACATTCGTATTACAAACAGTAAATGTAAATCAGAATATTTATTATTATAACGATATTAGAGTATGTCCTATTTTGCTGCACCACTTTATAATTCACGAGTGGATAAACTTAGTTACGCTGTAGGTTTGAATATCCAAGGTGCGCTTTTCCAAGGAAATGACGTAAATCGCTTTGAGTACACAAAGTAATAGGCCAGATTGTCTCATATATCAAAGAAAATTCTATCTTTGACAACTCAATCCCAGACAACTCAATCCTTCACAAGTCGATCATTGGCAACTAAATATTTGACAACTCGAGCATATACCTACCGTCATCGTTTGCGAATTGTGTTAGTGTTGCATACATATTTGTTTACCAAACTGTAACAGGAACAATGATTTAATTGAAGTTGTAAAGGAATTTGACCAATGCTAATGTTTGGTTCAGATAATTACACTTTATTACTTTGATCAACCAGTTAACAGTTGTATCTTCGAATATTTTAATGTAATACTCATAATAAATATTATTTATGTCATACATATTTCATTCATTATACACTTGAGTACGTTTGTGATATAATCATAATGCTTGATAGAGTTTAAGACGCAAAACAAACAACATATGATTAACAAGTATCATCCTATTGTGTGAACCTGTTACTCTTAAAAAGTGTTGTAGTTTTTTGTATCATGTTGCGCAATTATATAGCAGCTACCGTTAACATAGAATAGAATTCAAAGCATGATATCAAATTTGTCAAAAGTGGTAAGCTCTTAATATTATGAGCACCTGTTAAACTAACAATGAATGTAAATAAAGAAATGCTAAGAATAAATGAAGCTTACATGTGATGATAAGTTGTAATAATGATAAATTATATTCATCTAAATGATTTTTTATGGATTTAGAAAAAGCAGAAGCCACCCATCCCCCCCCCAACCCACACCCTTTCCATCTTATGCCCGCTACCTTTTTTTAAATAAACGCGTTAACCCCATAAATTGTTATGTCCCAACCTTTTTAATTATGCCCCACATTCTTTTTCTTTCTTTTTTTAATGTGTGCTTGCAAATACAGACAAGACCAATTTGTTTTTATAAGCTATTGAACATTTTATACAGAAACATACAATATTTCTTAATAGTAGCATCAAACATACCTCATCGAATATATGCTGAATTGATTATTGAAAACCAGCACTTATAAGTACTTAATTTGGAAAAGCTCAATACAATTAATTACAATGTACAAAGTTAACGATCGATCTTTCAAGAAAAAGATCACCTAGTCCCTTTTCAGCCCCCATCCCCTGCATCGTGCATGTATAAGTCTGACTAAAGCTTATATTTTGCTAATTTAACTTTTTGAGGAAAAGTGTTGTAAAAATTCTGGTTACAGGTGTACTACATTTGGAATATTAAGTTATTGCACTATGTTTGTGACAATGTCATGTATATAAAGTATTCAAACATATTCACCAATCATTTGTTTAATTGCATCCAAAATTTTGCTAAAGAAGTTCATTTGTTTGTTTCCAGTCATACTACATTTCGTCTTATCTTTGTCATAGTCGTTTATTTTGGTGTTTGCCGATCTGAAACTAAACAATTCCAGTATTTAATGACATATGAAAATACGAATGGACATTAAACAACTATTATTTGCTAATAAGTTTAATTATTTTATGCAATGATTTATTAGTCAAAGAACAGTCTCCACTAATATTTATATATAAAACAATCGATGACATACATTTGTGCAAGTTTTGAAAAATTCACACCCGAACACAAGGAAGTATCATGTTTCGGTATATTCGAGGAGCTAACCCAGGATGAAGTGAAAAAGATCATCAATCATCTTCAAACAAAATCATGCGAACTAGATGCATTGCCAACAAGAGTACTAAAATCATTTTTAAACGAGTTACTACCGTTCGTGACAAAATTGGTTAATCTCTCTCTGAGTCAAGCGTTTTTCCTTCAAAATTTAAACAGGCAATAGTAAGACCACTTCTTAAGAAAATTGGACTAGACCTGAGTTATGCCAACTATAGACCAGTGAGCAACTTATCATTTCTATCGAAAGTGATTGAAAAGGCTGCTCTGTTAAGACTCAACATACATGTAAATGAAAACAATCTCCTTCCAAAAAATCAGTCAGCCTACAGACAATTACATTCTTGTGAATCTGCTTTACTTAGACTAGTCAATGATATACTCGAAGGTATGGAGGAACAAGAGGTTACAGCACTTATCGCCATTGATCTGAGTGCTGCCTTCGATACAGTCGATCATGACATTCTACTAAACGTGTTGCAAAAACAATACGGTGCATGTGGCACGGCACTTAACTGGATAGACTCTTATCTTCGTCCAAGAAGCTGTCGTATAAGTGTTAATTCAGCTTTATCGGCGGCACGTTCTTTGGAGTGTAGTGTCCCCCAGGGTAGTTGTCTTGGTCCATGGCTCTACCTGACATACGCTGGAACACTGTTTGATGTCGTTCCTCCCTCCATCACCGTCTACGGTTTTGCAGACGACCACACCGCAAACAAGCGATTCAAACCTTCATCTTTTTCTGTTGAAAGAACTGCCATTCAAGAACTTGAACGCTGTGCACTCGTTATTAACAACTGGATGAACGAGAATAAACTGAAAATGAACGCATCAAAAACGGAATTCATCATGTTCGGTAGTAGACCCCAATTAAATAAATGTCAATCTAAAGAAATAGATATTGCTGGTGACACTGTTAAAGCAAAACAATGCATACGGTATCTGGGTGCATATTTAGACGAAACACTAAATTTTAAAGAACACATCAAAATCAAGTGCCGTACAGCCATGTACAACTACCTTAAAATCAAAAGCATAAGGAAATACTTAACAAAAGAAGCAACAGAAATACTCGTTTTGTCTTTGGTAATATCCCATCTGGATTATTGTAATCTCATCTTGTATGGAACAGCTCAATGCGAAATAAACAAAATGCAGCGTATCCAAAACATGTGTGCCAAATTGGTACTCGGCCGACAGAAATATGACAGTTCAAAAGATGCTTTGTATGAACTACACTGGCTACCAGTAAAGGCTAGGATAACATTCAAATTACTGACCTTCATGTATAATTGTTCTGATGGTCACGCGCCAAAATACCTTACAGAACTGTTAAAAGAAAAAGTACCAGCACGTAACCTACGATCTACTGCCTCGTATGAAGGCTGTTATGATGTGAAATGCACAAAGAGAAAAACTTTCATGGACAGAAGTTTCGGAGTTGTTGGTCCGAAACTGTGGAATGACCTACCATCAAGCATTCGGACTTCTGTCTCAATAGACATTTTCAAAAGGAATTTAAAAACATTTCTCTTCAGAGACTTTTACAACCTATTTTAAATACCTGTGATTTCAAAACAAATCGAGACTCAGTCGTACGGGCTTATTTGTCCAACAACCATGACTCGGAGGACCAAGAAATTAAAGAATTGTGCGGGCTTCTTTGCTCGAAAAGGATATTTATTGTACAAGTGACTGGTAACCAAAAATCATTAGGGCTTCTTTGCTCAATGATTGAATGACATCATACAGCGGTCTTTTAGTCACGCTTGGCCCCTCTGGGTGTGTCTTATAGTCACACTGAAATTTTAACCTTCAAGTTGTGTCTTGTAGTCACACTTGGTCAGTCTATTTGTTGACTTGTAGTCACAATAGTTCAAATAAGGTTAAAACCCAAAGGAAGTGTGCGTAAGGGTGACGGGTGAACGGTAGCTGTGGGATCCGACAGCCAGAGTGCAGAAATATCCTTTCACGTATCCTTTCAGTTCATGAAAAAAGTGTCTTTATGTTGCCAAAACTTTGCTAATAATATCATTATAATTACTGTCTTAACCCTAGTTATTTCAATTAATTACATAATATTTTATTTTTCCTGTGTTTTAATATCGTAGCCTGTATTGTTTTATTGCCTAAGTTTCTTACAGCATTTTTATTTGTATTTATATCACACATTTTTAGATTATTAATCCCTTAATTAATGCTGCATAAAAGTATCAATCACTCTAATTTTATGTATAAATTGTATGTATATTTATATGTTTTGTACAACGCCATTGAATATAATTATATAAATAGGCGTTTCATCAAATAAGCAAGTTTCAAGTTTCAAGTTTGTATTGCAATATTTATACTCTGTATAATTGTTATATGTATATTAATTGAAATGCATAGTTTATGTATGTTTCAATATCATGTTGATCATGTCATTTAAAAGTATGATACATCATCTTATTACACCATAAAAACATTCTTCTAAAACTGCGAAATAGTAAAATATAACGGAGTCCTTCCACAACCATTGATTGGTCGACACGTTACAGGACATGGAGTGACTCGTTAATTGGGTGGGGCGATGACACATTATCGTTTACATAGATCAGCACAAAATTACACAATTTATTTAATTAAGTATACGCCAATCTACTCAAAGTATGTATAGTAAATTGATAAACGGCTGAATTATGAGAAATAACTAAGTAAAATCTTATACAAGTTCATATATTTACATCAGCTAAAATCCCCTGGCACAGGTTGTTGCTGTTTGGCGATTTTGCGAATGTGCCTAACCCACCCAAGTTATATAGTGGACATGTAATTAAGACATAAAATAAGCTACCGTTTTAAACGGAAGGTTACACTGCACTTTAAGTTTGGTCCATGTTATGATATTTGCGTTGTCTCGTAATATCTACCTGTGGTGGTTAGGTTGGGATTCAATCGATTCTTGAACAGCTTCGGGAAACTGTGAAAGCGCTAATTTAAACAGGAGTTGTGAATTCCTATATTACGTTAAAATGCTATGTTTTGTCAGACAGATATCAAATAAGGATTTTGTGATTGGCGAGTAAACATGGAGCAAGCTAGGCGAACGCTCTCCAATGCCTACAAATGGATTGATCAGTTTAGGTCATCTAAAGATGAACAATCAAACAGAGCATTCGCTTCTGAATATCTCAGACAAAACATAGGAAGAAATGACGGAACTCAAGGCGCACCAAGTAATTTCAGCACCACGCGGTCACGTTTGAGTGACCAGTCCCCACATATGCGAATGCTGACATCCGTTTGCAGCATAGCCTTCGGGAACATCGGTTCGTCAAGACCGTCCACGGCAACGCGGAATTTAACAACCGACATAGCTGAGGAGAAACCCACAATCAGGTCAAAATCTGACGAACACGAAAAGGTAAACACGAGCTGTTCGTTCAATACAGTTCCAAATCACCAGATTCAAAGTGGAACTCAGCCTTCTAGAGGTTCAAACCAGCACAAAGAAGGTGGCCCCGACTTTGCTTCGTACAAAGAAATGCGAATGAGCTGTTTGTCAAGTCTGGAGAATCACGAACAGCCTTGTGAGGACATCGATGAGGAATGCGATATACCGACTCTACCGGATAGCCTTCAGAGAAAACACACGTTTGTAATGCCGGATGACAGTGGTATTTTAAAAGGATGCGCATCGCCCAAAAGAACAAAATCTAATTTAGGAAGCATCAAAATGAGTGTCCAGTACTTCAGTGAAAACAGGCAACTGCGCGTTATCATCATGTCCGTAGAGGATTTCAACGCGTCTGGTGGGACTTTATCCGTGAATATTTCACTGAACATCAGCCATGGGAACAAAGTATATTCAACATCAAAGAAAAATATAGTGAACAAGAAGGTCTCTTTTAAACAAGCACTGTTTATCGACGCTGACGGCGAACTTTCAGATGTTAGCCTCAAGGTGGCCGTCTTGAGGTCCTCTAAGATATTTAGATTCAAGAAGACTTTGGGCGTGGCTTCAGTTCCTCTGGGTGACCTCAATCTTTACCTCGACACGACAATTCTCGTCAACCTCAAACCAAAGCAGTCCCGTTCGCCGGTAAGTAATGCATATTCACAGCTAATCGATTCATTATCGAGAATGTATATATTTTATATAAATGCTCATTCGAACGTATCAAAAATGTATGTTCATTTCTCTAGATGTATGGGTATTGTGCTAATAGCAAGAGGTCGCATTTTATCAATTGTTCCCTATGTCATATGTCTTTTTGAATATATATTTTAAGTGCTAATAAATATATGAATAATTTGACTCAATGAGACATTATCAGGAGTCAACCGGAAGGCTATGAACTACCAACTTTTCATTTTCATACACATGTACAGAGTTCATCCATTTTCGATTTTCGGCGAACGGTATCGACATCAAACAGTGCATTATCGCTGTACATATTTCATATCCATGCGTTCTGCTTGACAGAGTGCTAGCAGCTTCGAGGTTGTCAAAGGAAACAGTTCCATGGTGGCGCAGACGATGGAATCTCTGTATGGATCGGAGGAGGCAATTCCTCAACCCAGGTAAAGTCCCCACCTAAAACGCCGTGGTTGATGTGTGAAATGATTATTATGAATTGTGTATATACTTACTTTGGAATGGCATAAATTGTCTATGTTTTATGCTATTGTTTGTATCGATGTTTTTATTTGTGATACATTTAAACTATGACAATCTAACATTGAACCAGTAATACATGATAATGCTGAAAACGATATAAAATGAAACATATTCGTGATATACACAACTATATTTTTAATTTAAATTATTTGTTCATATATATTTTATTAATAATTTGTTGAGACATCCAGAATAAATCAACCTGTTATGTAGAACATTCGGACTTTGTGGTTTGACGTCATTCAAAAATACGTGGTTATCAATTCCACACTGCCTCGTCATTTTCAGGTTTTCTAGGAACAGATCTCCAAGAATAATGAGGTCCAGGTCGCTTCCTGTCTCAGATGTGTTAAAGGTGCAACACCAAAGTGTGTCGAGATGAGACGTATGCTATGTTCGAACTTCCAATATGTTAATCGTTTAGTCCTATTACATGTTCGCTCTTCATTCAGATAATGGTATAGTCCGATGCCATGTGTACACTTCCATTCTTCGAATTTGTAAGTTGCATCACATGCGCATTATCCCATCGTGTGAATGGTTTAGTTCTATCATATGTCTATACTTCGATTGGGTGAATGGTTTAGTCCAATGACATGTATATACTTCGATTGGGTGAATGGTTTAGTCATATGACATGAATATCCTTCGATTGAGTGAATGGTTCAGTCCTATGACATGTAAATTCTTCGATTGGGTAAAATTGTTAGTCCTATGGCATGTTTATACTGCGATTCGGTGAATGGTTAAATCCTATGGCGTGTACATAGTTCAATTGGATGACTGGTTCAGGCCTATAACATGTATATACTTTAACATGGATGTATGCTTAAGTACTGCAATATATACAAGTTTCCATTGGGATAAGGATTAAGCCGTATGCCATGTTTATTTAGTCGCCTCACATGTACTTTCTTCCACTGAGTGTACGGTTTAGTCGTATGCCATGTAAATTCGTCCATTCGATGAATGTTTTAGAAAGGTGCATATTTCCCTCTATTGAATTGTTGATTCATAGTATATGTACTGGTTTTCAATTAAGCAAATGGTTTAGTTCTATGACACGTTCATACTTCTTTTGTGTTAATGATTTAGTTAGTAAATGTGTTTACATTTCTTTTCGGTGAATGCCGTGTTCCTATGGTATATCAATTCCCTTTGTCATGTTTAGTGGAATCAAAGGTACACACTTCTGTTGGTGATTGATTAAGTCGTATGGCATGTAAATACGGCCACTGATTGATGTTTTAGTCCTATGGCCAAACACAGTAACTTTGTGTACATGATTTAGTCGTATGACATGTAGCTACTTCCATTGGGTGTTTGGTGTAGTCGCATGACATGTTTTAAACTTTGGGTGAATGGATAACAGGTCGTATGAGACGTACTCGCTTTAAATAGGGTGAATGGCGAAGGCGTATGAAATTTCTACACTTGCATGGGGTAAATAGTGAGGGCGTATTGCATTTCTACACTTTCATTGGGTGAATGTTGAAGGCTTATGATATTTCTACACTTGCTTGTGGTGAATGGTAATGCCATATTTAATGTACGCGAAAATAAATGCTTCATTCGTATAACATGTGGCTCCTTCCTTTGGGTGAATGGTTAAGTCGTATGTCATGTACAGATTTCCATTAGGTGAGTGATAAGTCGTAAAACATTTCATTAGGGGAAGTGTTACGTCGATTTGCATGTAGACACTTCCATTAGGTGAATGGTTAAGTCGTATGCCATGTACAGATTTCCATTAGGTGAGTGATTAGTCGTAAAACTTTTCATTAGGTGTGTTAGGTCAATTGACATGTAGAGACTTCCATTTGATGAATGGTTAAGTCGTATGACATGAAGCTACTTTCATGTGATGAATTATTAAGTCGCATGAATTGTTGCTTCTTCCATTAGGTGAATGGTCAACTCGCACGACGTTTAGGTACCTCCATTAGGTGAATGTAAAGTCGTACATCATGTACATCATGAAGCTATTTCCATTATGTGAATGGTCAACTCGCACGACATTTAGGTACCTCCATTAGGTGAATGTAAAGTCGTACATCATGTACATCATGTAGCTATTGTCCATTAGGTGAATGGTCAACTCGCACGACATTTAGGTACCTCCATTAGGTGAATGTAAAGTCGTATATCATGTACATCATGTAGCTATTTCCATTAGGTGAATGGTTAACTCGCACGACATTTAGCTACTTCCATTAGTTGAATGTTAAGTCGTATATCATGTACATCATGTAGCTTTTTCCATTAGGTGAATGGTCAACTCGCACGACATTTAGGTACCTCCATTAGGTGAATGTAAAGTCGTACATCATGTATATCATGTAGCTATTTCCATTAGGTGAATGGTCAACTCGCACGACATTTAGCTACTTCCATTAGGTGAATGTAAAGTCGTATATCATGTATATCATGTAGCTATTGTCCATTAAGTAAATGGTCAAATCGTACGGCATGTTGCTTCTTTTATTCGGTATATGGTTGAGTCGTAAGACATGTATATACTTCCATAAGGTGACATAGCTATATCCATAAGATGAATGGTAAGGTCGATCGACATTTTCAGACTTCCATTAGCCGTATGGTAAAGTCATATGACATGTAGCTACTTTAATTGGGCGAATGTTAGGTCGTGCGACATGTAGCTGTTTCCATTAGGTGATACGGTGGATTGTTAAGTAGAATGAAATGTATCTACATGTATTAGGTGAATGCTTAGGTTCTATGGCATTTTTATTATAGCGTGAATAAATTGGTACGTGAATTTTATATTTCTATTCGCTGAATAGTTTGTGTGTAAGGCATAAATGTCATTCAATTTGTGTGAATGGTTGGTCTTGTATAGTAGTTCCCTTCGTGTAATCGGTTAAATGTTAAAATATTGTTTTAACGATTTTATGTGCTAAACTTTTAAATGAATTTTGTAGTTTTTATGTTCATGTGTTGATTTACATACCGTATAGATTTATTTATAAACGACCGTTGAACTGTTTTGTGTGATAATCATTATAGTAACATTGTATTATTTATTGTTAAATATTTTTTTCATTTAAATCAAGATTCTTACAATGTTAAGTATGCGTACGTCTGATATTTTCGTAAGTATTAGACGCTTAGTACACAAGGCCCGGTTGAAGAGCTGGTTTTACAAAAGTATGCGAAGAACATATATACACATTTAGAAATCCTATTCTAAAACAAGAAAATAAATGAGCAACACTGTCATGGAAATACTATATTGTCTTATGTAAGGTCGCATATTCTATCAGATCAGGTACTTGTGCAATACTACCGGAGGTTAACACGAATGTATCTCTTGATTATGTCTATGTCTATAATAATATTCCTATATATTTCATAAGTTGTTGTCATGTATTGCTCAAGCTGTCAAATGTGTGGGACGAAATACGCATTACAACAATAAACAATAAGTTGTAACCCAGCACCTCTCGAACACCACTCCTATTGTATTAACTTATCACTGTATTAACTTAGTTTACAAACTGTCTAATCAAGCTCAGATAAACAACGCTATCTGTTTGATACTCTTGATATGATTAAACGCCTGTATGTAATATTTCGTCTGTTTTCTTTCGTTGTTTTTTTTAAACTAAATGCATAGAAGGGGTAAACAAAGTTTTAAAGCCCCATTAACACTCAAAATCAACGAATATTTCGTAACATAAAGTTAACCAATAAAAAAAATCGGTGTTCTTTATACCAATAGCAAAAATGTCAACGCCAGATGTGGTCTGGTAACCAATATTTAACGAGATACAAAATGCTATTTTTTTTTATTTTTTTGTGGCACAATATATTCCATTTTAATTTCAGGAACGATATCTATTCATATGACACACCACGAACACTAACATGGTACATGAACACGTGTCGAATATATTGTTCCACAAAAAAGAGCATTTTGTATCGTGTTAAATCAATGTTACCAGACCACATCTAGCGTTGAAATTTTGGCTATTGCTATGTAAGGAACACTGATTTTCTATGGGTAA
Source organism: Dreissena rostriformis (assembly GCA_007657795.1). Lineage (NCBI taxonomy): Eukaryota > Metazoa > Mollusca > Bivalvia > Myida > Dreissenidae > Dreissena > Dreissena rostriformis. The sequence continues at coordinate 38,300 of VMBQ01001819.1, read as the reverse complement.
ACTTTATTTTACGAAATATTCGTTGACTTTGAGTGTAAATGGAGCTTTAAATAAAGGAACAAGTTGGTTTTCTTCGAACGAAACATAAACCCCTGATCAAGTATGTTGTCTTGGTTTGTTAAGCCTGTTAACTTTTCTTATCCTATTCTTTTTGGCATCCTCATTATAATTAAGCCGTGTCGGGTGTCTTCGCGAAGTGGTAATTGTCTCGGTTAAAATTATGGTAAATGCGCATGTGTTTAATTATTATTTCTGAAAAGAAAAGGAAAAGCCACACTTTATCAGAATTCAAAGGATGCATGCGTTTCTTATAAAAATGTGTTGATCAGCACGTAATTCCAAGCTTGTGCTATTCTTTCAAAACATAGGTCCTAAAAGACGCAGGCTATATTACAAGTATGATAATCGATTCACAATTAAAAGAACTGTCGACCAATCGTGGAAATTCTTCGAAAAAAATGAAAAGGAAGACAGCCGATTCAAATACGAGCGACCATCCTTGTGTGTTCTTTGATTGTATAACTACTTATATATCGATTTTGTAATGGTTTTGTAAAGGAATAGTATCGTAGAAAAGTCATGCTTGTAATAAGTTATCGATGGTTTCCAGGATGCCAGCTTGGCAATCGATTAACACCTTTGTGTATCGAGGAACACAACCACACCAGTGTTTGCACAAGGGTGTTTTGCCGGTTATTGCCCTTCAGTCGTGCGGACTTTTGCCTGTTACCACTAATATCTGAAAACATGTACGGTTTATTATGAAATAAATGTACTTCGGTTGTTGCCTGTTACCACTGATTTCCGTAAAGATGTTGCTTATTTACTCAATGTATTGTTTATATGAACACACAACACTCTCACGCATGCGCACTTGATACCAATTTGACGTTTGACCTGCTTATACTCTGGTGCAAGCAAAGTGATTTATCACCTACATCTGTACCGATAGTTAAGGTCGTTTTAATTTACCGTGAGTACAGAGTGAATCACTTTAATAAAGAATATGCATATTTTAATGCTCCTTCAATAAATTAATAGATGTGTTGTCCAATATCTTAAAATAGTTTATTTAGTTTCATATACATTTGGATTAGTTGAATTTTGTGTTTCATAAAATTGCATAAAATATTCCCGTCTGTAAAATAAATAATACTATTTCAAATCGTATCTTTCAAAATCAAATAACTTATAAAAAGAAAATGTTTCGCATAGAATAACTTCAGATAAATATGCACATTGCAAATATATTGGATCTGACAGGAGTTGTCATTCTTACCATATTCTTATAAACCATGTTAGGATTCGTATTTCGAACGAATTATAGTTACTTGATGTATTAATAAAATAGGGTATGCAGTTTACGGCAAATTTAACAAATTAACATTGTCGAAAAAAAACGAGAGTAAATGACAATTATGTTATACCATAGAGATATTTTAGTTATTTAAAAAAATGTATATTTTGTAATAACAATTCGTACTGAAAATCATTAGCACTTAAGACTTTGTTTGCAGATGATAGCATCATCTACAAAAATATTAACAACCTCTCCGACGCCCATAAGCTCCAGCTAGATATTGAAGCTGTTGGTCGATGGGAGCAGGACTGGTTAATGCCATTCCACCCTGAAAGATTTAACGTCCTCAGCATTAATCAGAAAAGAATTACTATCATCTTCTCACACAAACTAGATGATCACATCCTTGAAAAAGTAAATCACGCCAAATCTCAAAATGGATAACCTCGTTAACTCGATCATTTATAATACAAACTAGGCACTATGATTGCTTCGCCGCAACCTAAAATTTAACTCATTAAAAGTGAAAGATCATGCTTACAAACCAATAGTTAGGCCTAAATTAGAATACTCCTCCACTGTCTGGTACCCACATACAAAAGCTCACATAAATCAAATGGAAAAAAAAAAAAGACGTGCAGCCAGATTTGTAATAAACAGATATAACAACACAAGCTCAGTAACTAGTATGATAGACAACCTCAATTGGCCCACACTTGAAACACGCAGAACACAATTCCGTATCATCATGCTATATAACATTGTCCACCATGTAGTTGCCATCACTCCCCCTGGTAATATTCTTGTTCCTGTCGACCGACGATTCAGACTCAGCAGTAACCATTGCTTTAGACACCTAAAAACCTCAAAAGAGTCTTATAAATTCTCATTCTACCCAAGAACAAGTATCCAATTGAATTCACAACCTCCCCATATACATGAGGCAGCCACAGTAGAAGTTTTCAAAATACTAACTCATGTGACTGTCGTTGTCCCCCTTATCCACCTGTAGAAACTTACAATGTAAATAATACTAAATTGACAATCAACTGAGCACCTTTGTACAGTGTTCACCCCTTAACCAATAGGCACCGGCACAAACTCTTCTATTCAGAAGGAGTGCTGTATCGAAAGAAGGAGAAGAATAAGAAGAAGAAGAAGAAGAAGAAGAAGAAGAAGAAGAAGAAGAAGCAGAATAAGAAGAAGAAGAAGAAGGAGAAGAAGAAGAAGAAGAAGAAGAAGAAGAAGAACAACAACAACAACAACAACAACAACAACAACAACAACACTTCTGTCACCATCTTAACGTAAAGGAATGTGTTGAACATAATAAATTGCATTACATAATATTTATACTTAAAAAGGTTAGTAGTAAGGTGTACTTATAAATAATTCTTAATAAATCGTACAGCGCTATACATTACAAACACTGAGTACATTCGTACATAAAATGCCTGAGTATAAACATGCGCCATTTAAAGAAAGAAACTCCCTTGGGTTTTCACTCGCCATTTATAATTTATTTACCGGTTAGGGAAGTAATACCTTACAACTTCTTTGTACACAATGATTGTAGGAAATATAAGCTCCAACACATCTGCTATTATCTTGTTGTGCTATTTATTTAAATAGCAAAAATCTACCATTTATGGTTTCTCATTTCACAATAAACCATTCGTAAACCTGTCTTTGAAAGACAAACGGCGTTGAAATTAACATTGGTGTCAGATTTCGTCCTAAATATATAATAGCCGGACAAACCCAGCCCGCTAAATATATGGGTATTCATATGGGCAACCCATATGGGTTTTGTTTTCAACCGGAACCAAAAATAAGGGAAAATGGGGCAATTCTTCGGCCTTTCTCTAATTAATGCGTTTACATTCACAGAGACGCGCGCTATTTCTTATAAGGAATTTTGGAGTTATAATTGGCGTTTCTAGTAAATAGTCTGTGTGAATTACTTCACAGATTTTACAATGAAATGGGACGTCAAAATCGCCAAACAATTGAACTGATATCATTGTACAGACGATATGTACCACAATAAGTGGTAATATGTTAGAAACATAGTTTTATAATTATAAGAAACGTGAAAAAAGCATAAATAATAGCATGACATCGTATTGATTACACGCATACTCGTCAAAAAAATACAATCTTTGAACATCCCTTATTGTGTTGACGAGACTGTCAAGTATATGTGTCGCGTTCTGAGAAAACTGGGCATAATGCATGTGCGAAAAGTGTCTTCCCAGATTAGCCTGTGCAGTCCGCACAGGCTAATCAGGGACGACACATTCCGCTTTAATTGGATTTTTTGCTAAGAAGAGACTTCATTTAAACGAAACATTCCATAAAAGCGGAAATTGTCGTCCCTGATTAGCCTGTGCGGACTGCACAGGCTAATCTGGGATGACAATTTACGCACAAGCATTATGCCCAGTTTTCTCAGAACACGACACATATTATGAACAAAACCATCATCAATCCGAAATTGGTTGCTGACCCATTCTACATTCGCTTTTTTACAATGCCAATCTATGCATACTACGGCCGACACATGAAAAATTCATTTAGCAATAATCAATGATATCATAGACTATATATCGTTTCGGCTGGATCTGCGATTTGTGTCTGTTCTGTACTTGATATGCAAAATTACAGCAATCGTATTGAATACGCTTCCGCTTAATATTTTCCAATTCCTCATGAATAAAAGAATTTAATTGGCGGAATTCGATTGGATTTGTTGAACGAGTGAGGTCTTAATTTGCAAATGCTAATAAATCTGACAGTAAAAATTGTTTTCAACTGGCAGCAATGATGTATCTAGGTACTACGAAGCAATTGTTTGTGAGTGGCTGTATGTAGGTAAATTATGTTCTACGATCGAATCAGCTATTAAGGATTAGGTATTCAGTTATGGTGTAAATACGATGTACGGAATATAAACATGAAATGAGTATGTACTAAAACCGTACATGGGTTTTACGGCAAAACTAATTCCAGCCGAGATTTATTGTTCGACAACGTGTTACGTGCAATTTGCGTTTGGAAAAAAAATATTCTACAATGAACGCTAACAGGATTAAACGTTTGTTACGATCAAGAATGGCGTACAGTTTGGATAACAGACTTGACAAATTGGCATGTGCTCGAATGTGTGATATTTAAGGATTAATTATGGTGACCTTAAGAATCATGTAGAAACGGTACCCTGCTCTCTAGAGACGCAATGTCGCAGGTGATGGTGGTAAAAGGTGAGCTTGACATTTTCTTGACCCTTTTTGCATTTTCCGCAGTTTTAAGTATTTCACTCATATATGTCGTGTTCTGAAAAAAACTGGGCATAATGCTTGTGCGTAAATTGTCATCCCAGATTAGCCTGTGCAGTCCGCACAGGCTAATCCGGGACGACACTTTCAACCTAAACTGGATTTTCTTTAGGAAGAGACATTATTTAAACGAAAAATTCCATAAAAGCGGTCGTCCCTGATTAGCCTGTGCGGACTGCACAGGTTAATCTGGGATGACAATTTACTCACAAGCATTGTGCCCAGTTTTCTCAGAACACGACACATATTACGGTGGTGAGTCAAGCTACTCAAACTGTCAAAATTAGTCGAACTTACTTGTCAGTACTAAGTGCGCATACGTATCAAAACCGCTGTAAATGAATCCGAAATAAACGTTCGTAGAAATCATATCAAGATCAATCCTCCATCCGGAAGGTAGCCTGGCTGCGATTCGAACTCACAATACGGAAGGTAGCCTGGCTGCGATTCGAACTCACAATCCGGAAGGTAGCCTGGCTGCGATTCGAACTCACGAATCCAATGGCCGTATTCCTGAAATGTCTTAAAATAAGGTGCTCGTAGCTTTTTCACGGTGCCTATACCACTTGACTTTTTAACATCTGTGTTTTTGTATTTTTTGACAAATGTCATTAAATGTTTTCCAGTGCCTTCTTTAAGCTTCTAGATCTTAACAGTTGAAGAATTAAAAAAGGATTTAAAACAAAATACATTGTGTATAAAGACAAAAAATATCAGTCAAGTTTGAGCTTCAGACTACTTGATCAAAAGACGACATTCTTATGCACTCGGTCATTCTAATTTTAAATAACATAACTGTTCTTTGGCCACATTATGTCAACTTTAAAGTACAGCACGTTAACTAATTTCGTATCTAAAAAGCCAGTGTGCACAATGTAGGCAAACATTTTGCAGACAAGAAAAAGAACTAAGGGTCTAAGGTAGTATATCCGTAAAAACCTGCATGTCTTTAAATTACATATTGATTAACTATTTTTATCATCCATATCTTTTCAGAGTTGACATGCCAACTATCTTTAATAGTTACGACATCTGCAAAACATAGGTTGATGATTATATAATTCCTACATAGTGAAGAATCATAAAATAATAAACGTCATGTGTTAACTTTTAGGTTTAAATAAATGTTCGGTAATACCTGCATGTTCGGAAATACCCGACCCCGCTCTATATTATTAGATGTATTTAATTCAATATATAGTATTATATATTTAAAGTAGGGATGGGACCGAGTATCCGAATATTCGAATACATGTTTTCGAAAATCGGCCAAATATTCGAATCCAAAATTCATATTCGAATATTATATTTTAATGCAAAGACACTTCCAAAAAAGTTATAAGTACATGTACAAAGTCGCAGTTTTGGTTTCCATAATATGGCATTGCTTTGATAACAGCTGTCATCAATGAACGAGATGATAATTGGCACACGGGAGGGTATAAGGAGAGAGACCAATCGTCAATTTTCTCTCAATTCAGCATTATGCAATATGTACAAACTTTTTTCTGAAAATCAGTAAAAAATGAAAGTAAATTTGTGTGAAACATTTACGTTTATTGCTAATCATTTAACAATCTGTGTTCTGACAGGATTTTTAACCCCAGCGGTCATTTGTATAAACAGTGGCTAATATTAACTGTAGCAACTTGATTACCGCAATTATTTACATGGTTATGTTACCGCCATATATTTGTATTTGTATTAACGACGGTTACTTCGTTGTAACCCAACCATTGAAAATTGTTATCTTACCACTGTAAAATTACCAACAATGCAACCCTGAAAATGACGTCCATTTCGCGCAGTTTGTCAGACGAACATTGTCAACTATAGCCTCTGACTCTGTCACAAAAGAAATAAGCGAAAAACGGGCTAAAACATTTAGTGACCAAGAGGTGGACGTTTTTAAGAACTAAATGAAAGAAAATCTTCATACAATCAAAGCAAATCAAGAGGCCAGCCGGCCACTCCTTACCAAATAAGTAAAGGACACCATGCTCGTTGTAGTCAGTAAATTGGTACAAGACATAATTTAAAGCCACATTAATCTCAAAATCAACGAATATTTCGTAAAATATTTCCTAACATAAAGTTAACCCATAAAAATATCAGTGTTCCTTAAAGAAATAGCAAACATTTGAACGCTAGATGTGGTCTGGTAACATAGATTTAACAAGATACAATGTTACCAGACCACATCTAGCGTTGAAATGTTGGCTATTATATAAGGAACACTGATTTTGTATGGGTAAACTTTATTTTACGAAACAATTTACGAAATATTCGTTGATTTTGAGTGGTAATGGGGCTTTAAAAGGATCTGTCTGGTTATGATGTTTACGCATTAAAACGCAAAACTCATTAATTTATCGTGATGATATAACTATTTTGGTAAATTTACATTAGCGACACGGTAATTGACATGGACCGAAGTAAGGTGCAACGTAGCAATAAAACGAAACGAACACATAATGTTTAAAATATGTTGTCACAAGATTTATTATCGAATCCCGGGTCAATACAGTTTCATGCGCATGCTGCGCACGTTTTGCAGCAATTTAACAAAACTTAAACATGCTTTTTTTACATAATTTCACAAAATTTATTATCGAATCCCGGCTGTTTAAAGTTTTAATCAATAAAAGTGTGCGTTTTGCAACATTGCGTTTTGCAGGATAGTAATATATATTTGAAATATGAAATTAGTAAAATACACATAAAATCATTCTTTGGAACGAAAGCACCTGCATTAAACATCAAATTAACTGCAGTTTGTATTTTAGTAGCTAATATGTATTTAATGTTCATGTCATTAAGCATTAAATATTGGGGACTGAAAATTATAACTACTTTCGTTTCAAGTTACCGAATTAATAAACGTACCATCACTTAAATTATGTTTCAATTAAGCTATATTTAATTTAATTCTTGCATAGTTGATAAGTCTTCTGATTGTTTTGTTCAATTAGCTTACTGTGCCTTATATATAACGAAGAGTACAGAAAACAGAACATTGTTTAAGCTTTGCAAATGCTGATTTTTTCTCGCGATTGGTTCACCTTCGATCTTAAATACAGTCTAACAGAGCTGTCTTCGCCTAACATAATGTTGCGCTCGAGTAGTCAGCGTCGTAGCCAAGCTGAGGCACACCTCGGCAGTTGCCTCGGCTAAAATTTGCAAAGCAATGTTGAGATTACAAGGGAAAAAAATGTCAAAGAATAAAATCTATATAAGAAATTGAGGCAATTAAATGATTTTTAGGCACTTTGATATTCACAAACAAATAGTATCATTGAGTACAATTGGTTCACGTTTAGGCAGAAAATTATTTCAATTTAATAACTTCAATTGATGACAAAATGGCTCAGGAAAATGATTTGGAAAATCGGTATATTAAACAAAGCGTCGCACTTTTCATTCGATGCTATAATAATGGTGGACATCGGAACATATCGAGCTAGAATCGGGTGTTTTACGGCCAGGTCTGGATCTATTTTGGACCTAGACACACTTCGGGTGGTTGGCGTTTTCGGCTTTATTTGTATTCTCCTCTTTATGGCCGGCGTCGAGTTAAATCCGGGACCGTTTCAGGTGGTAATAATCTTTGTTTACAATAGAATTTGCAAATTATCACGCGTATTAAACTTTGTTGATATAAAGAAGTTCAAGTCTTTTCTATTTAATAGTCAGGGTAGTTGATGATAAAACTGACAGAAAATAATGACGCAGTGCTAAAACAAAATTTTTACACAAGAAAAAATTGCAAACAAATGGCCAGAAACTTTACTGATTTAATATGAATTGATATTAAGCTTGCCCGTTGGTTCTTGTACATGTGAGCGGAGTTTTAGCGCATTTCGAAGGCTTAAAACGTTGACACGCTCTACAATGAAAGAGGAACGGCTTAATGGCATCGCTTTAATGTTTGTGCATAAACACTTTTCAGTTGATCGAAAACAAATTCTTCAAATGTGGGATTCGACTGGAGACAGGAGAGTCGAATAAGCGTTCAATAAGATTGATATTTAAAAGTTGAAGAATAATAAAACATGTTAAGCCAGTGAAAACGTTTTTCACAATTCATGAAACATTATTCTCTAAAATGTTTGATAGAACTGTTTTCTTCATATTATAAGGTATATCTTTATTATTTTAGTATTTCAATAATAAATATATAAAGCACATTCTATTATCCAAATACATATTATGGCTTGTATGAGAGAGCTGCGTCTCATTTTTTTTATTTTTTTATCTGACTTCAAATAAATTATATAACTATTTTCTGTAGTTAAGGTTGTTACATCATTGTCACATCAAACACCGTGTATGATTACAGAATCTAAAATTGACAGACAACTTGTAGCAGATTTTGTTTTTACTGTATCGATACTAAACGGCCATATGTAGTGTCCACGATTCCGATAATTTATGTATAAATATTGGTTTAAATGGCCTTTAAAACGCACCAGAGACGTTCTAGGTATAAACAAATTTCAGGGGGGGGGGGGCATGCCCCCGGACCCCCCTAGAATGACATAAGGTACTGCCTCGGCTAAAATTTTGGCCTGGCTACGCCACTTGTAGTAGAAGTGGGTTGTCAATAGGGGGCAATAAAGGGAAAAGTGAAGGTAACTTTTAGCCAGACAGAGATTGAATAGCGAATTTTATTGTTAACTTATTGAACATTTTAACGAATATTGTCTTATATCGGGATGCCGAGACTACCACCCAAATCGCGGTCCCGTCGAGATCTGACATGTATGTTTTAATTCCGCTATACATATATCAAATCAATGATTATTTAATCAGAATTTAGTTTTTCAAATTAAAANGAAGATATGTAGGACTATAAAGAAAGTGATCTTAGTATACAGTTTGACGTTCACGAGAGAACGCTACCACGGAATGGAATAATTGCGACCATAACGCTCGTGTTATGTGCGTTAAATGTCGCAATGCAGCTTCCGTTGTGGTGGCAATTTCAAAACATGGATGCAAACGGTGAATACGATTTTGTTGTTAACGTTTCCCGAATACATAGAGACCTTAATTTAAAAATCGGGGAATGCTATTCGATACGAATATTAATAATGTTTACTATTCTGGCAAAATTCTTAAGACTTTACAAAGATTGGTTCATGTGATGTTGACAATGAACAAGTCGCATATTTTTACGTAACGTCGTTATTATTATATTTTTTATATTCGTTTTTTTTAATAACTTTGCTCGGCTACACAAACTATCGTTACCTCTGCTGAAAAGAAGGCGTTGTTCCCGTTATTTTGAAAATGTTGAGGTCGCGAGCACATGTTGTGGTTGCAATATGTTGTTGTGGTGCTTATGTGAAGTAACTTATATAAGAACGAACGTAATGGCAGTAATGCAACATAAGATCAAAGGTTTGTAATATTGTATTTAAAAAACTGAAACAATACATATGTTGCACGAAAACATTTTTATTATTGCTTTTTTATTGAAGATGTGAATTTTCTAGGGAAGACGAAATAAAGGATTGTTCCTATCCAGTATCGAACGGATTTCTTATAATACTAAAGTCCGTGGAAAAAACATCTTTAAATCGGACATTAAATACCAGTACGCCTATTAAAAAAGGTGGTGAAAAACGATTATGTCCAATACCTGTCCGAAAAAAAACTATTTTCTCCTGCATTGTAACGTAGTAGAATATTGTCACCAATCCCCAAAATAAGTGATATTATTTCAAAACCCATAAGGCATACAAGCAATTCATATATTATCAAAGCTAAAAAAAAGCATTTAATTCACTGGAACGATCAAATATTTCATTAATGAATGATGCCAGTGAAGAAACATATATATACAGTGATATGACAGTGGAAGACAGACGGGCAGACAGACAGACTGCCACCACAAAGGAACCTGCATTGCGACATTTTACGCACATAACACGAGCGTTATGGTTTAGAGTTTAGAGTTTATTTTGATAATACAGTAAGCAATTAGTCCATGAGTATACATGAAATGTCAATACAATATACATAAAACAAAGTCACAGGTCATTCAAATTGTAAACATCAAAAATAAAGATCGGTACATTGTCCAAAAAACAATTAAAAAATAAATAAATATTGTGTATTTTGGAAAAGACAATATACAGCGAGAATCGGTGCCTTAATATATACCAACAACCAACACTAATCATAATATGTATTATACATATTTCTTATTTCCCATGCTTTATAAATATACATTGCTAACATTTTTACAATATTACAATTTTGAGAGGTCAATAAATCTATAAACTTTAACATATTTGGTCTTATGTTATAACACGGTTTTAAAAAAGCTTTTCTGACATCAGTATATAATGTACACTCCATAACAAAGTGGTATTCATATTCTAAAATATTGCATAAAGGACATTTTCTTTCTTCATAAGGAATAGCTATTGGTTTTTGCCATCTACCCGTTTCAACTGTAAGCCTATGTGCAGAGACTCTTAATCAAGAGAGGGCCATTCTGTATTTTGGAATGTTTTCATCACTTAAATAGGATTGAAATTTAAAATCGGATATTAATATGTATGTTTTTGCTCTAGTTGATTCATTCAATTCGGTTTTCCAATTTTGTATAAACATATGGTCGCAATGATTCCACCCCGTGTATATGTGGATGTGAACTATATTTTGACCCATCTGGTCAAATAATTGCTTTTTCTGCTGAGCTCATATTATGAAAGTACAACATCAGACCAATCAAAATCTGAATGTTTGCGCTTAATTGGTAATATTGACGGCGGTATGACGATGTTAATGTTTTAGTCGTTTACACAGATTGTGGACACGTCAAAAAAGCAATATGATTTGATTATTTGCATTGTATGTAATGACCTTTTTGGTGAGTGCAATTCTCACAGCAAATGCTGGTGTAAATTGTTAAGATTTATCAAGGAGCAAAACATGTATCATACAAAATATCAAAATGTAATGGTTGTTATGGAAACGAAAAACCAGCGTATTTGAACAAATTAAAACAAATGTGTGAGATAGACTTTTTAAACATGCTGATGTATTGTACAAGCAAAAATATAAAATTGACTAAAATTCTGAAAATCTATGTATTGGTAGAAACTGTTTTATACACCCGCTTCTCGTGTGGCATATACACAAAAAACGAGATGATATCCTTCGAATGAATGCACATCAAATCATATGTTGTTTTGGACCAGTTATTTTATATTTTTTGTCAGAAGTTTCAAAATATTTACATATATTTGAACTATCGATAGTGATAATGCTATGGAAACAAAGAAATCGTGTTGCTTTTTTCATATTTAAGTTCATTCAAATGCCAATACGTGCAATTTTTTTCAACACAAGTTACCGGATGGTGTCTGGCGCTTACTGCATTTCAGTTAGCAAAAAGGAACAAAAAGCAGACTCACTTATTGTATGGAACTGATTTATACACCTTTATGAAACAGTTCGTCTAAAACTGAACACCATTTTTGGAAATTTTCATCTTTTATTTACATCTTATGCTTGAAATGATGATGTTTTTGTTTAAAGGTATAACCTATACATTGCACATTTGATCAATACAGTGGCTAAAACATTTAGAACCAATGGTTGCAATGTGAAAAATTACCTTTTTAACACTGAATTATTGACGTTTTAAAGTTAGATTCGCAAAATGAACTGTACTAAGTGTACATACGTAGAATTTCCTGTATTCGAGTTATCGTGCGGAACAAATAATGTATGCATTTGATTCCCTTAACATTCTTTAACATTCTTAATATGTTAAATCTTACGGACAGTCTGATTGAAAAAAACAACACGATATACACCTAAGCGATTATCTAGTACATACTCGGGCAAAGCTATCAAAATGTATTGCTGTAATTGTTTAATGAAAAATGACCTGTTTAGTCTGCAAAATAACCCTTTTTCTGTTAAAAGTAAATATACTGTAAGAAGTATCATCGTTACACAAACACAACTTAGTCATTGTTTTTTTTTCAACTTGATCATTCACAAAACTATGTAAATGGTCATCTATCACTAAAACTATTACCAGGATAGCAACATTAATATTTATACGAATCAATATCATCCAATAAATTAATCACGTTGCTGGTACGTTCATTAATGGTGCCAATACAAATATAATTGTCATTGCAAATATAATCGTATGATTGTACAAAGATTTGCAACACAAGTTTGATTATACAGCCTTTTTTCAGTTACAGTATGTCAGTTGTCAATTATTAACAGTTGAATAGTCATCTTAAAATACATATTGTAACAGCAGAATGCTTTGAGGGAAATATTTCTACGAAATGTTAATACATTTAATACTGTCTTTTTAGAAAAGTGTAAAAAAGAAGATAAAATAACAAATGCTAAAGATTTTGACAACTTCCGTGCAAAACTGACAAATATCGTCTTCAATCGTCAAAATGACAGCCAAACCGGCTCATACATGTACATGTACACACAGCAGGATTGATAAAATAAACTGAATTTACATTTAATACTATCCCCACACTCAATCTTTACAAAATCAACTGATACACTTAAAAATACCTACCTTGACGAAAAGCATGAAGTTTATACGAAAATTGACAATGTCGATTTGTGCCCTTCTGGACCATCTATAAAATATATGTATATCAATTAAGAGATGTATCTTTCGCAAATTTGTAAACAAACTATGTGTAATAAAGATCTTATATATATTTAATCCACATAACAACAAATAGCTCTAGTGCCTCTGAATACTGCAAATATGACACCATTGAAACCATGTCCTGGGATACGTTCTACTGAATCCACACAGCACAAATCAAGCTGTTGAAGTTTTTAATATATCAAAACAATGACACAACAGAAACTATATCAGGAAAGCAACTCTTGCTCTTAAACAGTGCTTTTTTTTGTTAACAGAGCAACATTATAAACATAACACGATTAAAACTGGGATCACTGCCTGTTACGGTCAATACAAAGCATTAGGGCTTTTAACCGGTTTGAGGGCTAGCCGATCCTCACACTTATCCCATAATTAATCACAAACCAAACGCTCGCCTAAAACGTTCTCAATCGAATGTACATATGAAGACACAAAATGAAACTTGCATGTCAAATCGTGACGTGTTAATCGAATACTACACGCATAATATCGATATTATAGTGTCGTTAGAATCGAAAATCTATTAACACGATTAAGGGATAGATTTTAAAGTTACACGTATACAAAAAAGTATGATTCGTTTATAAAATATATTTAATATCTATTTAGAGATGGATATACCGAACAAACTACGTGTACGAAATCTCATATGTTTCAACCACATAACAAAAACAAAACAAAAATATCTCTACTGCATACTGCCTCTGCAGACAGAAATATACAAATACAACATGCCACTAATTTATTTTTTCTGAACCCATTTCCCAATTTTATTTATTCTGAATTCAAGTCCAATGTTCATATTTCCAAAAGAAGTCAGATAAAATAATGTATAGCAATACAATACCAAGTAATTTATGTTTTGAGATAAATCAAGGAAAGTTTGAACAAAATGTGAAATGCTCATACATTTTTTTATTTTTTTTTATTTTAAATAGTGAGATATTTTTAGCAAGCTATGGTGTTGATATTCAAATGTTTAAGCGAAATAAATTATGATGAATTAATGTAATATATCATTTGTTCCCTTTGTGAAACACTTATTTGATTTACTTAGTAGACTTGCCAAACATTTACATCGGCTACTTGTCTAAAAAATTGTAGAAAGAGGGGTAATTAAGTGCTCTGTACATGTAAAGTTACCCCATTAAGCTAATTCCGATTTGGTATTAAATGAACATTTTAGGTAATACATAAAAAGTTATGAATTAATAAAGTGTAAGTCCATAATGTGAGTCGACAAAAGCATGCACTATTTTATTTGTTCAACAATGTGCAACAGTAAAAAAATAGGACACATTGAAACAAACCAAAACATATCGTCTCTATTCAACTAAAAAATAAAAAAAAGTTTTTCGAAATGCATATAACGCTTTGTTCAAATCGCAAACATTTTACTTTCTGCTCATTATTTAAGGAATTAAATAAATTCAACTATAATTAAATACATTTTGGCACCTTACTAAGTCAAAACAGCCAGTTCTGCTTCTGCTTAGCCATACAAAACAACACAAGTTTTCATGATTTAAGTAGTTCATTTTCACAAGCTGGCGCATGTTTAAATTCTTGTCCGGCTCGGGGCTACACAAGCAGACACGACAAACTTTTTAAAGTCAGAAATTGCCGCAAACTGTCGCATCCTCCGTGAGGAGATTTGACTGGCTCCAAGCCTTCCGACATTGCATACTAGATTTTGCTGATCAATTTTAATATAGGTTTTGCATGTGGTTTTTATTAATTGTGTTCTTGTTTCTTTTTTACGGTAAATAAAATGACCCATTATGTTGAAGTTTGCACTGATTTGCATTTTATTAGAAAGAAGTAAAAACACAAACTGATTATCCGTTTAAATGGTAAAGACGACTTAAAAACACTCAAATGGCGCAAATGACTAGTAAGCATTAAATGAATAGCGCCAATGAATACAATACACTTAAATGTCACAAAAGACTTTAAAGAACTCGAATGTCGTTAGCGGCTCAAAAGCACTAGAATGGCGTAAACGAGTACAATACACTTGAATGTCTCGAACGTATATAACGCACTGGTATGGAATACAGCGCACGAGAATTGGGCAAACAACATAAAGCACTAGAATGACACTTATGCCTTAACAGCACTAGAATATTTCTTACGATTAAACAGCAATAAACGGTAAAAAACACACTAGAAATGCGTACAGAACATAAAGCGCTAGAATGAATGTCTCAAACGTATGAACATCACTATAATGGGACCAACGGCTAAACTCAGTATAATGGCGAAAACGACTGAAAGCACTAGAATAGCGCAAACGAATAAACATAGCTAAAATGACGCAAAATACTTAAATCGATTTAATAAATCATAGACCTAACACCACTAGAATACCACAAACGATAAAACATCATAAGAATGATGCAAATTACTAAAAAGCTTTGGAATGGCGCAAACGCCTCAACCACATTATTATAGTGCGAACGATTAAGACGTTCTAGAAAGCACAACGACAAACAAAATCCGAGAATATAGCTAACGACTTAACATCGCGTGAATGGCGCGAACGACTTAAAACCACTTAATGGCGCAAACTGCTAAAACGCTATAGAACGACGCTAGCGACTTCAAAAACCCAGAGTATATCAAACGTTTCAACAGCAAACGACTTAACAGCACCATAATACCGTAAGCTACTACAAAACACTATAATAGCCCAAACGGCTAAAAGCACTATTATGGTTACAAACTATTAAAAAGCACTAGAATGGTGCAAACGACAAAACAGCATTTGGCTCACGAAACGCAGCTCTATTATGTAACAATCGACTCAGCGCCACTTGAATGGTTAAAACGCCCCAAAACATTCGAATGGTGCAAACAATTTAAAACAAACTTTAATATTAAAAACTACTAAAAGCAATAGAATAAAATAAATGTTTTTTTTTACAAATAATAAAGAATCCTTAGTAGTTTTAATGAGTGTGATCATCATCGGATCCTAAATGGTTTGTTAATTGACTATTAATCAAAGCCAGAGTATACTTGACATTCTTATTTTTAGAATGTACTTGATTCTAATTAAGTGAAAAACGTAGCACATTCATTATTGGAACATTCGTGATGAAACGGTAACACATGGACTCATCTTGATAAATCTGTCACCATATCTAATGAACCATTCCGGCGAATGTCACCTGTACTTTGTCATCCGCATAAACATTTAACCATTGTGAACGCGTGGCCAGATGTCCGGATAATTGTGAACCTGAAGGGCGATGTACATATGTTATAAAGGCCACAACGCACCTGAGCAGGCTATGCACACCTGGCATGCTAATGAGGTATTTCTCACGTGTGCATATGCCTATAGGTACAGTACCAATAATTGGATACGCGACCGATTGTTTTATTTCAAAAAAATCTCGATTCGCTCGTATAATGTAATTTGCGACTGGTAAGTCTTGGTTTTAATTATTCATTTAAACACCCGATAAACGCGATGTGAAAGTGAAAATTGAGACGTTATGCAATTGACCAGTAGATAAAGGTTGATCATGGGTAGCTAACGTTTATTACAGATGAATTCATATTTCAGTGGAAAATAAATAAGTGTTTAAATAATTAAATCTATTTACTCAAATCCTCGGAAAAACAACATTGGTCAATCACAAAATGAACTCGATCTGAAAAATATTGGAATAATCATTAAGTATGTCGGCCAAAAGCTCTTTGTCGCTAGTAGTAAGCGATCGAAAGCCTTTCCGATGCATCGAAACTCTAAACTTCTTTCGGCCGAATCTATCAATAAAGATTGATCTTTTATTAAGCCAATTAAAATTAAAATTATCGGGTACATTCTGAAAAAGTTTTTATTACATACATACTGTGAACACCCCATATTGACGATGCCCAATATGTAAAACCATGTATGCGCATGCTCAGTTGCGGGCGCAGTCAATGATTAAAGTGGGTTAGGGTTTGGGTTAGGGTTCAATATCAGTGTTCTAATTGGCCAAAATGATTTGGGCGACCGTAGACCAACAGGACTCTGCCCATTTAATGAGAAGCATTATAAGAATTATTATATCGTCAAATCACGGGGCCCCCGCTTAAAGTGTTTCGGAAGCTACTGCGTAAATTTTCCGAGAGATAACTAACAATTGACGTCCAGCCAATGAATACCATCAACGCCAGACCTATGAGTAGTTCTTAATAGAGGGTGTCTGTTTGTGTTTTTTTTTCAATATCATTTTCTCATTCAGATTTAGTAATGCAGTAGCGCTCATATACGAGTTGAACGCTTACACGTATCCGATTTTAACAAACATATAGACATGTCTATGTAATTATTTTTTTCTTTTAACTTGATTGAACGAATCTGTTTTTCGTCTAAATAATTGTACAATACATTGATAATCCTCACAATGAAGATTAATTTGACACGTCATGCTTTTTTTTTTATTTGAAATCAGTTTTTTCTAAATTCAATACTGTGATGAAGTCGTGAGGTTGAAGAAAATGCCACAAAACAACAACACAATTTAATGATGCGGTCAAAAATCCGTCGCTGTTGACCATGTATACGTATCAGTTTGAGCCATACCTTTAACAATACCTTTGCAACTCGACTTTTTTACCAACAGTCGTCTATTTTCGCGACCATACTTATTTCAATTCAAAGAAACATAAAACACGTCTACAAATGCTATATCGCACTATTTAAAAACCTCAAATAATTAAATAATTGACCTCATTATTGTGTGGTGAATTGTTCTCAAATTTTTCGTAAAATATGTTTTTCTCCCTTATAAATGCATTTTTCGTCGGAAATTTGGAGCATTTCCGTTTTTGATTCCCGTTCTGAAACACGCTCTTTTGTTAAACATAGCGTCGGAAACAAGGCACAATGATGTCTGTAAGAGACTGTTTCTGAACACACTGGCTTACGCACATCTTCTGAGTAAATACAATTCGCCTCCATCTAAACGTATATGCGTAACGTCACGCAACTTTAAAACTCAAGGGGGGGGGAGAAAAACTAACTTTCTGTTCCATGTTACGATTGTTGAAACAAAATAATATCGATTTTTAATAAAAAATGGATTGCCAAGTAAATATTCAATTCAATTATTGCATAAGATCCCATAAAATATCAATATATTGATGGAAATAGCTATCAAATAGAAGGGAAAAAAACTGTCTTCGTCGCCAAGCAATTGTTCGACGATTTAAAGTATAATGCTTTTTATTATTCAGTCGAACTTATTAAAGAAACCCTTATCTTGTTATTATTTATCTTCTTGGTTATCTTTTTTTTATACTTTTGTCTACATCATTACAGTATTCAAAACATTTTAATTCTCATTTCGTATGTTAAGATTCAGATCGTTCATTTACGTACCAAAATGTTCAAGAATATTTTACATAAATATCCTATATTGAATAAAAATCTGTGTCATTATAGATTTTGCTTTTGTTTCATGGTTTCAAAGCTTTTCTGGCAAGCGCTGGGCATTACACTTTTCATTAAACTGAGCAAAACTGACCATATGTTGCCAGAAATTAACACTAACTAACGGAGTGATTCCGGGCCTATCGAAGTTTGCAATTGATGGAAATATTTTAGCGATAGTAATCTTGTTCAAAAGTCATGTTGGTTAATTTGGGTGGAACACCACTAAACTGCAAAGAACATACATAAATTATTAAGAGTGTATATCTGTCTGTAAGAAAAACGCCGGTACTGTATAACAATAATCAGATGTGTAAAGACTGTTAAGTGCAATGAGCAGTTAAGTTAACCATTTGAACACACTAAACATATTGAACAAATTATTTAGTTAATACTGATAGTTCTTATGCAAATATAGACTTGTCCGTATGGCAATCAGTATCTGTGAATAAATGTATTAGTAGTCTTTTAAAGGCATGCAACGGGGAAGAAAGCACATTAATTCTGTTTATGGACGACCGTGTGATGATGACTTGGAGTGAAATCTCCCTAATTTCCCACAAAATTCGTATTTCTCAAATGTCGTAGTTTTTCCTATTTAAGAGAATTTCAAAATCCAAACTTCCAATACTGTTTTAAAGGAAAACAGAAATCAAAATTGATATTAAAAAGTTTTCAAACGGGGGCTAGGGGTTGCTATATCTAATGCATACCTCCCAATGTTGGTACATTCATCTAAAGATTAATTATATTTAAGTGTTTTGCTCACTTACATGTGTTCATTTCAAGCATTAACATGTTTGATACACAATAATGTGTGGTCATTTATAACCCATGTTACCTTACGCAGCTATATAATAAGTTTTTTTCATGTAAACGGGCATGGGACTACCGGTAGGTGGTATTAGATCTAACAGTTTGGAATATATAACACCATTGTGTTTCGCCAAGAAACGAATTACAATTGTTTCGCTTAATAGCGTGTTTTATGCAAAGTCTATCAAATAAGCCTTTTCCTGTAAATTATGTAGCACCTATAATCATTTACTATGCAATCTGGCAATTGTCCTCGTTAATGTAACCCGATGTTGTCTGGTTTTGGTGCATTAGGTTACACTAGGCTAATGAATATTCAATTTATGTGACGTCACAAACATGGCCGCGCTCTGTGTCAACATTGATAGTTTCTCGAGATATTTTGGAGTTTTTACATAAATATACTTACTATGAGTCGAAACAAAATGAAACACATTGTACAAACGAGGATATAGATTATGAATATGTCTCTGTTGTGTATTTGCGGTAAGTATTTTGTAAACCATTTCGGATATCATTTTTTTCACGGGAAAAATCAATTTTCCCACTATCTGTCAGAATCACGCGAATCGGATTTATGGCAATGCTTTATGTCTGCTTGTAGAGTAAATGTCATTGACTAATAAAACATGGTTATTTATTAATTCTGACACGGTTTGTAAACCGATGAAAGTATTGTTGATGAATAACTAGTCCAACTTGTTGACGCTCTCAAATATTAAGCTACTTTTTATATGGGTAATATTTGGAGCGTACACCGGGGGAAGGACCCAAACAATGGTGGACTGTTTTCCTTCTTTGTCTATATTGTTGCACAAGGATTTTGTGCGCAACATTCAAGCCCCGATATCATACAGTTAATATCAACGGATTGCAATAATATTTACATACCTGTGTAGATAATTCATTTCTCGATAATGTTCCGTAAGAATTATGTAATGACACTTTCAATTTTGCGAGCCTGAGCAATTTAAATCAACCCACTATTCACATTTTCAATTCCTATCGCTTTTCCCATTGTGTACCGCAGGTAGATTTAAATCGACAACGCAGCCTATTACACCGTAATGCCTTCTTCTGATTGGTTGATATTTAAATGTTTCATAACATGGCGAGAGGTCAGTGATTGTATTGCGATTACTGCAGAAGTTTAACTGAACCAAATAATGCCTTTTAACTTCAATTCGACGATATTTGAGGTAAAAATGGACTTCTTAACTCAAATTTTATGAGTTGGTAGTGTTATTTTGCAATTTTAAGCATATTGAATAATATTATTGATGAAAATTTAAACTTTCTGGTTTCCACCACATAATTGGTCCTTGGCCAATAAGACGTTCCAAAGAATTTAGCCCGTATAAAAAGTATCTCTAAATTCTTGGCAACTTCTTATAAATAAGACTAATGAATAACTTACACAGTTTTAATAATGCAACAGTTTTCATGTTATTTACTCGATAATTTAGAACCATTTCCAGGAATGACAATGACATCGCATTTTCTTGTAAGTTAATGTAACAACTCAGGCTTTTCCACAGGGCCTTTAAGCATTGGGGTACCACTGTCCCTTAGTTTCAAACTCAGTGATGCTGCTGTGCCTTAATTCCAAATCTGGGGTACCTATGTGCTTCAATTTCAAAATCTGGGAATACCCCATGTGCTTGAATTTTCCGAACATTATCATTATGCACTTGTATAAGGTCTGAAGTTACATGTATGTAAAAAATAATAAAGGCCACTTGAAGAAAAAAAAATGAATCGTAATGCCAACTAATGGTCTTTGAAACTGTGCCTTTACAAAGTCATGAGGAAATGCCAGCATGTTAAATGATTTTTTAAAATATGATTTGTTTAAACTTTGACATTCAAAACACAACTTTATCATTTTACAATACATGTATTACTCATCCCATCTTCCGACTCGTCTCAGTTACATTAACTACAACAATGTTCATCTAGCTATCTCAGTCATTGAAATTCAGATTTAAATCTACAAGCAAGTTGGGCTAGTAATATGGAATTTTTTTACTAGCCAGAGTAAGATTTTACTAGCCCAAACATTTTTGTTAAAAATGCAGATAACATAAAACAACCAAAGAAGTATTCATTTATTTAATCTTTAGAATACAATACAACTCTCTAATTAATTTCATCCTCGTCCAAGTCAGCTTCCTCGTCATCTGAGCCAGCCTCTTTCGGATCCTGAAATAAGAAGAAATTAATTTCACACACGGATTTCAATCTAGTCACAATTAACAATATATACATAAAGTTAAGGTAAAAAATTAGCAGAACTGTATCCCATATATCCATGTGAAAAAGAGAGCAAATCTGAACCACCAGAAAATATATAAGCAATTAAGTGCCAGGTTATTCTACAAAAAGCCAGTTGACAAATGTGTCAATCACAGTTACCTCAGATTCGCATTCCTCAATGTCAGAGGATCGACCTGGGGCTGCCCCTCCTCAATAAACACCACATCGGGTGTAGCTACTCTGCTGGTCTTCTTTTGATAACCCCCAGCTTGTTTATTCGTGGCAACCCTGCCAGCAACTTCCATGGGCGCTCTCATCCCTGGTTTGTCCCGAACGCAACGCAAAACATTTTTTTTACATAATAGTAATCCGGGAACCACAAAACCATGCGCTTTATTCCCAGTAATCCAATTATCGGCCGATTGAGCAGCACGTGTGCGCAATGTGTTAAAGACATAAGGCTTAGCGGCAGTTGATATAAGCGGCTCAAAGCTTTGTTTACAAATATTGAAAATGAAAGTGGAACTCGTTTTCTGTTTTCTGAATTTTACAAGCACATCGGGCTTGTAATATTGGATTTCCTATACAAGCCCGAAAGAAAAAATACAAGTGTTTTTTGCTGTCGGACTAGTGCGTATTTCAAAGACTGCTTTCTGAGCTCAGAGTGGCTTGCACTCATGCTTCACACTTGTTGCTCCACATGTGCATTTCAGTGCTGCATGTGTGTTTTGTTGATTGTCATCAAGCACTGTAGCAGGCTTTCTTACATAAAATTATGTACTTATAACTATTATTTCAACCCTTCTTTAAATAAATTAATTGCATATGTTTTTTTACACACAAAGCACATATTGGTGACAGTTAAAAGTTATACTGAGTTTTTCTTCAATATAAAGATGGTACCGGAAAACAGAACCATTCCAAATCTGAAATGTTTGAATGGTTGATCATTTTTCCCATTTTGAAATAAAACATTTCCCAAATTACAGAAAACAACCAAGAAATTAAGTTTTCATTTGGTGCCCAAAATTTACACTTGATTAAACAGTAATTGACATGCATGCCTCAGGCTGAGTATGAAAATGTGTGACAAAGACTAGATGAACATTCACGACCTATTAACAGTTGCAAAATGACGTAGATTGCAGCTGATGCAATTGTTACTGCATCCAGAACATCCATTTGTTCTGAGTTTTCAATTCAGTGAGGTGCAACAGACAAAGTGATAAGTTTCATAATTGTCAAATTATTGTTGTGATAGATATGTCCCTTAATTGATGGATTATGTGTTCCATATTAGTTTAGTAGTTTTTCATATCCAGTCAGTAGCTTTAAATGACATCTCAGAAGTAAACAAGAGGACATCATTAAATACAGGAAAATACAGTTTTGTCCTGTTTATACGTTAATGCTAGGAATAGAATGGTACTCCGTAAAATAAATGTGTAAGGCAGCCAGGGCCCTCAATCTGTCAAATCCACGGCCGAAATTCGGCCGCATTCCCCCCCCCCCTNATTATGAAAAAAGCAATGAATATAGTGCAAACATGTACAATTGTTATAATTAGAGAGTAAGTAAAAAATCCCCCCAAAAGGGAAATGCCGCGAAAATTCCCCCTGCTATGGGTAGCGACCCGCTTCCCCCTTAAATGGATTGAGGGCCCTGGACAGCTGAAATTTATATTTTATTAAGCAGGTTATCTTGACAATCTCTAGGGCAAGTTTGAATCTGGGTCACTTGCATCTAAAAACTGAGTTATCATTTCAAATGTTTAAAAAAACTTGTTTACTCTCTAGAATCCATATTTATAAATCTATCTTGATCAAGCTTTGTCCAAATATTTATCATGGCAATTCATTTAAAGTGCAATGTTTAGAGTGTCGCTAGTGTTCAAATTCAGTCAAATATTAAAGTGTTTCGTATTGTATACTAATTAAAGTTATTATTTGGAATTTTAAGATTAATCTTTGAACATTTTATCATTAGAATTATACAGCATGCAATGGCAAATACAAAATGTCTATCAAATTGACATTTAACACAAGGCTGAACTGACATTGTACACATTGGAGATGTTATTGTACACATTTGAGATGTTAAAGTTTGATTAAATTGGTTGAATGATCTCATCCACCCACTGTTACCCTTCAGGTATTCTATAGATCTTATCAGTAGGTGATGAAGGGATGATTCAGACAAGGTAGAGCTAACAAGTTAACTATTTGCATGCTGGGAAATTTGTCGTCTGCTAAAATGTTGTCTGCTAAATTTCTAAAATTACCATTTTCTTCAAAAAAAATTCAAAGAATACTATCAGAATAGCAAACAGTTTGGATCCTGATGAGACGCCACGTTCTGTGGCGTCTCATCTGGATCCAAACTGTTTGCAAAGGCCTTCAAAATCCGCTTCCAGCGCTCAAAGGGTTAATGACAGTTTGTGCCTTTGGCTCAACTTTTGTGCAACTGGGCCCAAACAAATGAGCTGCGCTTTGGGAAAACCGGACTTCATGTATGTGTGTAAAGTGTCTTCCCAGATTAGCCTGTGCTGTCCACACAGGCTAATTAGTAATGATGCTTTACGCCTAGACTTGATTTTTCATTAAAGAGACTTCTTTTAAACAAAAAATTTCATAATAGCGATAAGTGTTGCACAGGCTTATCTGTGACTATACTTTACGCACATGCATTAAGCCCGGTTTTCCCAAAGCGCGGCTCATGTATATAAAATGTATACTGGATAAAGCTTTGATCCACAATGGTTTAATTTTTATTATTTTTCATATATTTCAGTAAAGAAAGCCAAATTGGTGGGGAACACAGGTGAGTGTACATGTTGTTGTCTACCTGCAGTAACCTTGAAAGTCTGTCCGTTATGGCAGCATACTGGATCAATTGTTTGGCTTGTATTCCATTCCTGCATTATCGGTGTTTTCTATTTCTCATGCTGTACAAGGAGTTGTCTTGTTTCCTCACATTAGTCATCATTTACTGTACATGCAGTTTTTTTGTTCATACGCTGTGTGATAGTGAGGCGCAGTCTCTATGTATTGTTTGGTGGTTGGCGTATATTGGTACAGCTTTGTTCCTGTTCCGTATTGCTCCACTCAGTGTATACCCTTGTATAAGTATACTATTTCAAGAACATAAACATGATCTGTAGTATTTATAAGATTTGAACGACCTCTTACAATCAGCCATCAGCTTTACACATTTATCTCAATTGATATTGCTTGGTACTTCCATAGCATGATTGAAGAACAAAAGATTATTAAAGCAAGTACATTGTATATACAATTTTAATGTCAACATTTTATTTTAATATTAGTATGAAATATCAACGAGAAATGTGAAATAAAATATCTTATAGCAGTATCATTATTCAAATGTTGTTTCCTTCAATGAATTTTGAAACGACCATGTTTACTGTGATACAGAGAGTTTCCTTGTATTTGTTGTAGAACCCGCACTGTATCTGTGTCTTCTGAAACAAATCTGCACAGACTAGTGAGGATTTTCCAATAATGTCAGGGAATTCTATAGCTTATGAAAACCTGGAGTCAAATGACCTTGTGGTTGAAATTGTAAGGTGTCAAAGAAAGTTTCAACTGGTCAAAATACTGAAGTCTAGACTGTCATTGAAACAACATTTATTTAAATAATTAAAAACATTTCTTATCTTGAATCCAAACATTCAATTCAGAATATAATGGCCTCTGATAGACTGTAACTGTGCCTTTCATTAATTTCAGACACAGTTTTCTTCCTGTAATTGGTTCAAATTCAAATTGGTTATATGGCGACACATTTTAATAATTTTTTATATTTTTTATGCCCCCCCCCCCACGGAGTTGCATAATGCACATTGCACTAGTCCGTACATCCATCTGAACTCCTCTTTAACTACGGTGTGGATATCAGTCAAACATTCACAGTTAAATAACCTTAATGTGTTGATGAGTTGAAAAAAGGATTTGGGCTGTGACGATTTTTGGCAGAATTATGGCCCATAATTGTCTGTTTTTTTTGAATTTCCCACTAATAATATACTATGTTTAGTCCTAAATTTTTGTGTTTTTAACTCCTCTTTAAATACTGGGTGGGTCTCGCTCAAACTTTCAAAATTGAATGACCTTTATTTGTAGATTATTGTTATTGCAACAAGTTTTGGCAGAATTATTGCCCTTTGTCTGTTTTTCTACTTTAGAATAAATTAAAATAGTTCCAAAATATGGTGTGTTCAAGTCCTTTTACTTGTTGGCATATTTTGCGCAAACTTTCACAGGNAAATTTTTTTTTTTTTTTTTTTTTTTTTTTTTTAACCTTTAAATACAAAAGTTAACCTGATACAGTGAAGAAACTAGAAAATATTGCATAATTAAATTATCTGTTGCCTTGAATTCGTTTTAAAAACTTTAAAATATGTTAAAGTAATTATTTAGCACTTTCCTTATTTTCCCCCCAAAATCTAGCATTTCGCGTGATTTTTCCCCCAAAATCCAGCTTTTGGCGCGATTTTTTTCCCCTCAAAAAAGGCCAGGCCCTTTCCCCAAAATCAGATAAAAACCCCTGATATGGTTAATGCACTGATCCAGTGTATTTGTCACTGTACTTTCTACTGAGTGCACTGATCTAACGTGCAGATCCACTGGACAGATTCAGTCTGCGCTGTACTAACTGATCTAATGTCACTGTAGTGGTATAATTCAGTAATGTTCATGTGTAATGCACCGCAATAGGATGTCATTGTACTCGTTTAGTGTCCTAATTTTACTGAACTAGTGTACTGATTCACAGCGTTGATCCTGTGTCCTGATCTACTGTACAGCTTCCATTTCAGTGAATGGTGTAAAATTGTACTGATCTAGTGTCAAAAAATACAGTATCAGAATTCTCCTACAGTGTGCAAATTCATTGTTTTAAGTTTGATCCTATGTATGGGTCCAGTTTTATTGTACAGATCTGTTGAACTGATGCCCTGTTTTGTTTGGTGTCGATGTACTGATCCAGTGTACAGATCCAATGTCATTTCCATTGTACCAAACTTGTGTACCAGTACCTGTTGTGCTACTGAATGCGTGTTTACTTCTCTCCCCAAGGGATTGGCACAGGAAGTGAGACCGGTTCCCTACCACATTCCCAGTCAGTTGGGAACCAGCTTGCTTCCATCACAGGTAATCTCCCTTTGCTACCAATTATTGGTTACCTCCCTCGCCATTTGCCTTTCGTCACACGTAACCTCTCTTGTATGTTCACGCACGAGGCGCAATTTGGTATGTGCACAATTGCTGTATTCAGTTCAGTTCTGTTGAGTTTCAGTATGTTGTTGTCGTTTAATTGCTTTCAGATCATATTCTGTGTTTCATGTCTTTGCTAATTTTTATTTGATTGAAAAGAAATTCCCATGTGCTTATTTCAATGCTTTGCAAGTGTTTTTGCATTTTTAGTTTGATCATTTAAAGATACATGTATGCGACTTTGTTGTTAGGGTTGTATTATCAATGTTGTTTTAATTTAAAAGTCATTTTACACACCATTTAATAAAANCCTTTGCAGCTATATGGCTTGAACCTAGGTAAATATAATATTGACAGCTTGAAAACACTTAGTTTTCAATTTTAAAGTATTTGGGAGCAAAAATTCAAATAAACCAATTTCCCAATTTGAGGTTTTCACGACTCGATTTTTCCCAATTTTGAGGTTTTCAGGACTCGATTTTTCCCAATTGGACCGGTACGGGTACTTTTCCCAATTGGACAAGGAACATCGCTGGCAAGTGTTTTTGCATTTTTGGTTTGATCATTTAAAGATACATGTACACGACTTTGTTGTTAGGGTTGTATTATCAATGTTGTTTTAATTTAAAAGTCATTTTACACACGTTTTAATAAAATAAGTGTGCTTTTCTGTGTCTCTGTGGCAGTCCCAAATCCACGACTTCCCATTACATGTAAGTCTGGAAATCATTTAATTATTAGCCATTCTAACTCCTTGTAATTATAAGCCAACTCAAGAACAATACGATCATGAGTGTGAATATATCTCATGCTAAGAGGAAAGTTTCCTGGGCGTCATACAGTGTAACACTGTTCATGAATGTGTCAGAGACTGGACAGAGCTAAAAGAAGACTGCCCACTCTTCTTAGCCACTTTACGAGGAGTTCTTCCATAGATTCTTGTTCTGAGAAAACTGGGCTTAATGCATGTGCATAAAGTGTCATCCCAGATTAGCCTGTGCATTACGCACAGGCTAATCAGGGACGGTACTTTCCGCTTTTATCATATTTTTTTTGTTTGAAGGAAGTCTCTTCTTGATAAAAATCAAGCCTTAGAGGAAAGTGTTGTCCCTGATTAGCCTGTACGGACTGCAAAGGCTAATCTGGGACGATATTTAATGCACATGCATTAAGCCCAGTTTTCTCAGAACACTGCTCTATTGATTAACACACAGATGGCATCATCGTGTGCGTTGGTATTTGGCAGGAGTGGCAGGGGGGCTGTTTGGAAATCAAGTCTATTCCCCTGGCCCTTGTTTCATGATGTTTGTTTCATCATGTATTGATTGCTTGGTAAAGAGAAATTGTCAAATATGTACAGGAATTTCCCATTTTCTTGGATATCATGCTGATTGAAAATACATGCTTGCAATTAAATTGTTAAAGTAATAAATCCTTTTGTCAATCCCCAAGTAAATTAGATGTGTTCTGACAAAACTGGGCATAATGCATGTGTGTAAAGTGTCGTCCCAGATTAGCCTGTGCAGTCTGCACAGGCTAATCAGGGACGACACTTTCCGACTAAATTGGATTTTTGCTAAAAAGAGACTTCATTTAAACGAAAAATGTCATAAAAGCGGAAAGTGTCTTCCCTGATTAGCCTGTGCAGACTGCACAGGCTAATCTTGGACGACACTTTACGCACATGCATTAATTAATTATGCTCAGTTTTCTTAGAACGCGACACAACTTATCAACACTTCTTAATTTGATTTTTCACACTGGTTAATGGCATGCACGTTATAAGGCATCAATCTATCTTGCTTGTTTGACATATTTCGAGGCCAAAGCGTTCATGGGCATTGCAGTTTTAAGTTATTGCAAATCTTAATGCATCTGAGCATGAGATTTAATTCCAAGACAAGTGAGAAAAAGGAAAAAAAATATCACTCATTTAATTTTCCATTTGCATTTGGTCTGGGCAGTAAATTTACAGAAGTGATCTTTATTTGGAACAAAATCAATTTGCTTCATGGAATGTGTCCATTCTTTTAGAAATCTGTTTGTGCACTAATATCACACTAGACTGGATCTGGGAAGCACTCTTGAAATTTCTCATTCGCTTTTATTGTCATTGATTAATGAGTAAATACTAAGTGGGTCTGAGATTATTCAATATGTCGCTGTGCAAAGAATGGAGCAGGGGTGGTATGAAGGCAGTTATTGTGCGGGAAGACTGGCACGATTTTATATTAAAGTCCTTAGTGTAAGTTTAAATTTAGTTTAAAGCCTATATTATTTAACCCTTTACCACTCAGATACGCAATTTGAAGCATTTGTAGTCCCTTAGAAAATCAAAGTAAATTTAACACCTTTCTTACTAGTTTCAAGTTTAAAAGGCTTCATTTCCAGCCCTAAGGTTCTTATGAGCAGCAAACAGCATAAAACCTGAACAGACTGCAAGTTACGAGTTACCCGTGGGCTGTTCTGGTTTTATGCTGTTTGCATAAAGCCATTTTCACTTTGCTTCTTAGCGGGAAAGGGTTAAGCTTGTGTGTGTGGAAAGCCAGGGGCTTATCAACAGACTTCAATTCAGGTCCTGTGTAGAGCGTTCAGAAAGCTTACCAAGAATAGATTGAACTCATTATACCCTGAGCACAAGCTTGTTAGAAAATACTTTTTGTTATCAGTGTTGTTATTAAACAAAAAAAAAATTGACTGCAGAATAAATCAATTAAAACTGCAAAATAAGTATTTCCAGGCTTCTCAATTTTTGAGCTTGGCTTTCAGTCAGCTTTTTGGAGCAGCATTTGGAGGTCTTGGTGTTGAATAATTAAGCTTTAAATTTGCAAGTTTGAAACAGTACTGTAACTTTGGCAAAAACCTTCAATTTCCCGACACATCATGCTCATTCCAATATTATAAGCTCCTGAAATGTTCAACTAATTTTCATCTTAAAAAATGTAATGGACCAATTTGCCTGTGTTTTATTGTCATTGTTTGACATTTAAAGCGGCACATTATAGAAAATGGATAATAAGCCAGGATTTCCCTCATTTGTCGTCATACATCTTGCACAGATGCTCTTGTCAGTTGTGTCAGTCATTGTGGTTTGAGGGCAGTCTGATCCAGGAAAATAGAGGATAATTAAAAGAAATAAAGAAAACAACCACGAATGACGAAAAAAGAAAAGTTCTAAAATACCGTATTTTTTTACAGTTATTAGTTTATATTGATTAGAATATCACGACTGGTATATTACATTACTTGAAAAAGTTCAATATTTTCAGTATATTTGGTAATACAATTTTGCGATGTGAAATCGAAAGTTCATCGCGAAAATAGGTGACATAACGATATACACACTATAAATAATGCAAGTAGATTGATCATTTTATATATAAAATATATACAATTCACTACACATGCACAATTTGCATTCCTGGGTTTACCTCGTGACGATGATGATCAATCTACTTGCGTTATTTATAATTAACTGGAAGTTACCTGGGAGACATACCCAGTACAATTTATTACCGAATATACTGAAAATATGAAAACTTAACAACTTTTTTCAAGTAATGTAATATACCAGTTGTGATATTTTAATCATTATAAACTAATAATTGTAAAAAAAATACGGTAATTAAGAACTTAAAGAAAGATGTATCTAGATGATGTCTAGGTCAAGTTTGAATATGGGTCATGCCGGGTCAAAAACTAGGTCACGGGGTCACTTAGTGCGTTTTCAAACCGAAAGTTTGTCCAGACCATAACTTTGTCATTTATCGTTAGATTTTAAAATCATTTAGTACATTTGTTCACCATTATTGGACGGTGTGTCGCGCAAAAGAATCATGTCGATATCTCCAAGGTCAAGGTCACACTTTGAGTTCAAAGGTCAAATGCTTGTCTGGGCAATAACTAATTCGTTGATTGAGATTTAAAAATCATTTGGCACATTTGTTCACCATCATTGGACAGTGTGTTACGCGAAAGAATTACGTCGATATCTCCAAGGTCAAGGTCACACTTTGAGTTCAAAGGTCAAAAATGGCCATAAATGAGCTTGTCCGGGCCATAACTATGTCGTTCATCAAGGGATTTTGAAATCATTTGGCACATATGTTCACCATCATTGGACAGTGTGTCGCGGGAAAGAATTACGTCAATATCTCCAAGGTCAAGGTCACACTTTGAGGTCAAAGGTAAAAAATGGCCATAGATGAGCTTGTCCGGGCCATAACTATGTCGTTCATCAAGGGATTTTGAAATCATTTGGCACATATGTTCACCATTATTGGA
>VMBQ01001818.1:344751-358567 GCA_007657795.1 Dreissena rostriformis | reverse complement strand
TACCCCGGGTACGGTAAATATACTAAAATGTACCCGTCCAATATTAGGCTGTACCATAGTTGTATTCCCGCCCAAAATCCAATGTTGTAAAATGCGTTACCGATACGAAAACAGCTTCTATTTAAAAAAAAAACTGCATCAACATGCTTATGAGTATAATTAAGTTTCGATAATATAGAGGCCATTTAACAGAAAATTGACATAAATATGAACATAATTATATTTTTGTAATAGCCGACAGCGACCGATTTAGCGTTAACATTCCTGGGTACGTTTAAGTATATTTACCGTTCCCGGGGTACAAGTAAGTATACTTAATTGTACCCGGGGTACATGTAAGTAGTACCCGAGCCGACAGGGGTACATGTAAGTAGTACCCGAGCCGACAATGACCAATCGAGCCTAAGTAACCACTAATAAACCAATCATTCAACATAGCATACAATTTTCTCTGATGGGTCTTTTTCACACATTGTTTATGTTTTTTTAAGCAATCTGAAGATGTGCAGACAACAACAACCATAACTCTCTTCAGATCATGTATTTATAGTATTATTGCCCTTGATTGACAGTGATATTTTTACAAATTTTCTCATTTGAGTCATGGGACTCGATAACTTGCAAATCTATGAGTCCACGAATTGAAAGAACGAGTTTAAATAGTAAACTATCTTATTTTTTAAAGAAATTTCAATGCTTTTTTGGGACTCACATAACTCGAAACGTTGCATCCCAAGAGGTTTTTGTGAGTGCAGGACGCGGGACTCGCAGGTAAAAAAATCACTGATTGATTTTTTTTTGCGTAGCACATACCTTGATTTGAGCCTCGCTCTGGCAAAACAGGACTTAATTCATGAGCGTAAAGTGTCGTCCAAGATTAGCACAGGGATGACTTTATCTGCATAGTCTGGATTTATGTTTAGAAGAAACTTCCTTAAAACAACAAATAACGTAAAAGCAGAAAGTGTCTATGTTTAGCCAGACTTCACAGGCTAATCTGGAATGAAACTTTATTCACATGCATTAAACCTAGTTTTCCCAGAGTGAGACATATATATATATACACGTTTTATAAACAAAAGTATATAGAAAGCTCGCATGGAGATATATATCGCCCTAATATTAAGGACTTCATCAGCAATTAAGAGATCAGCCAACTGATAACTGAGGAGGTCGAAGAAGCCATATCTGTCGTGGAAGTTAGAACTTACCTCGTCCCAGTCCCAGTANTCTGACCAAGTTTGGTGAAGATGGGATGAAAACTATTTGAATTAGAGAGCGGACACTGCTGTGGCCGCCGCCGCCGCCCGCCTGCCAAGGGTGAAACTATAATATGTCCCGTTTTGAAAAAACGGGCGTATAAAAATAGCCATCAGAATGCTTCAAGACTACAATCAAAAGTGTTAACATAATTTCCAATTGCCTTCATTGCATTTATATGCATAAGTAATTACAACTGATATTACTGTACATGTCAACAAATCCTGCAGCCACACATATACAGTCCAACCTTTGTACGGAAGCCAAGGCAAGAGATCACAGTGACTGCTTAACCCATTTATGCCTAGTGGACTCTCCCATCCTTCTAAATTGGATCAATTTATTTCCAAAATTAGGGATGTCTAGTATATTTATTTCTATATTTAGAATATTTCTTACAGAAATTCCTTTAAGCAAACAGCGCAGACCCTGATGAGACGCCGCATCATGCGGCTTCTCATCTGGGTCTACGCTGTTTGCCAAGGCCTTTTTTCTAGCCGCTAGTCATAAATGGGTTAGGGCAGGTGGCTGCTATGGTCAGGTAACCACTTTTTAGATGGACGGTGAGCTGATAGTCACTATTTGTTTATGAAACTATAAGCTTACTCTTCTGACCAATAACTCTATTCTCATATGAGCATTTAGCTTTAAATGCTTGTATCTGCATACAATTTCTTTGGTGAATGTGAATGATGCCATCCTGTCTGAAACTCAGCAAGCCCAATTTAAACTTCATTAGAGCACGACCTACAGGCTTTTGCTAATTTTGATCACATGAGCCGCATTCTGGTAAAACTGGGCCTAATGCATGTGTGTTAAGTGTCGTCCCAAATTAGCATGTGCAGTCTGCACAGGCTAATAAGGTACAACACTTTCCCGTTTTATGGAATTTTTTGTTTAAAGAAAGTTGCTTCTAGACAAAAATGTAGTTTCGGTGAGCTGACTGCATAGGATTATCTTGGACGATACTTTATGCACATGCATAAAACACAGCTTCCCAGAACGCGGCTCACATTTAACCTTTGTATCATCACAATGGTATACCTTTGTTCTCTGGTGAACAGCCCCGGGCTCCAGGTTTTTGTTGTGCCCGGGTCTCTTGATGTTGGTTTTGATCCAGCAGATGTCCTCACACCGTCGGTAGCCCCATTGCTTCAGACACTAGAAAAGCGAAAAAAAAAAGAGTATAACGTTGCACAAGAATTATAATTTATGCACCTGTATGATAACCGTGCTCCAGCTAGGCCTTTACGGAAGGGGGCAGCAACCTGCCATCCAAAGGTCCCGCCGAGCTGTCTCGGACCCTCGCTTTTCCCCCCCTTTTTTAATCTGATCACATTATAACAAAACAAATTTTATTTATATATCCTAACTTAACTCAATATTTAGCATTAGCTATTAATTAAAGAAACAATATTTTACACAAAAATACATGTAACGTGAAATATAACAATAACACACGCTATATTAAAAATCATCAACAGGGATAATACATGTAGGACTGGGGGCACTTGAGAGCCCTTTTGACATTAAAAACCTGCCCTTGTCAAATCTGGAACACTTCACTGATAAATGCCATTTGAAGAACATAGCAAAAACAGATTTGAATACATGTTATGTTGAATCTAACAATCGGACAAAATTTGCTATTGATATACACTTAAATTTTAAACAGGTTCTACCTAGCGTAAGTACTTTTCGATTCACGATTTTGAGGGACAAACACAGGCAGACAGAAGGACGCCTACAATATCTTAATCACTACCCCTTTGCAGAGGGCGATAATAAAAGACATTGCAAGCGTTATATTTTTCTATCATTATGCCTTTCATTTGGGGGAGGGGGAATGAACAAGCCATTGCAAGCGTGAAATTTTCAAAAGTGGGATGTCTCTGTACCAGTCTTCCCCGCTCAAGGCCCTCTGCATTTCCACACCAGATCCAGATAAATGACCTCTGAGCTGCCACGCTGGGGATGTCCAGTTTCTCAATCTGCAACCGTGAGAAACCACTTTAAACTTACAAATTGTTCAACTATACACATCAAACATTTTTACTTATAGTAATAAATTTAATGACAAGTCAATGATAATCAAATTTTGGTGCAATTTGGATATCAGAAGCAAACTTTTCGCCATTTTTATGTTGTTGAAATATTTGTAATTTTGGTTAGGTCTTTGTTAGAAAACCAGCCTAAGTAACGCTCGATTGGTCATTGTCGGCTCGGGTACTACTAACATGTACCCCGGGTACAATTAAGTATACTTACTTGTACCCCGGGTACGGTAAATATACTAAAATGTACCCGTCCAATATTAGGCTGTACCATAGTTGTATTCCCGCCCAAAATCCAATGTTGTAAAATGCGTTACCGATACGAAAACAGCTTCTATTTAAAAAAAAAACTGCATCAACATGCTTATGAGTATAATTAAGTTTCGATAATATAGAGGCCATTTAACAGAAAATTGACATAAATATGAACATAATTATATTTTTGTAATAGCCGACAGCGACCGATTTAGCGTTAACATTCCTGGGTACGTTTAAGTATATTTACCGTTCCCGGGGTACAAGTAAGTATACTTAATTGTACCCGGGGTACATGTAAGTAGTACCCGAGCCGACAGGGGTACATGTAAGTAGTACCCGAGCCGACAATGACCAATCGAGCCTAAGTAACCACTAATAAACCAATCATTCAACATAGCATACAATTTTCTCTGATGGGTCTTTTTCACACATTGTTTATGTTTTTTTAAGCAATCTGAAGATGTGCAGACAACAACAACCATAACTCTCTTCAGATCATGTATTTATAGTATTATTGCCCTTGATTGACAGTGATATTTTTACAAATTTTCTCATTTGAGTCATGGGACTCGATAACTTGCAAATCTATGAGTCCACGAATTGAAAGAACGAGTTTAAATAGTAAACTATCTTATTTTTTAAAGAAATTTCAATGCTTTTTTGGGACTCACATAACTCGAAACGTTGCATCCCAAGAGGTTTTTGTGAGTGCAGGACGCGGGACTCGCAGGTAAAAAAATCACTGATTGATTTTTTTTTGCGTAGCACATACCTTGATTTGAGCCTCGCTCTGGCAAAACAGGACTTAATTCATGAGCGTAAAGTGTCGTCCAAGATTAGCACAGGGATGACTTTATCTGCATAGTCTGGATTTATGTTTAGAAGAAACTTCCTTAAAACAACAAATAACGTAAAAGCAGAAAGTGTCTATGTTTAGCCAGACTTCACAGGCTAATCTGGAATGAAACTTTATTCACATGCATTAAACCTAGTTTTCCCAGAGTGAGACATATATATATATACACGTTTTATAAACAAAAGTATATAGAAAGCTCGCATGGAGATATATATCGCCCTAATATTAAGGACTTCATCAGCAATTAAGAGATCAGCCAACTGATAACTGAGGAGGTCGAAGAAGCCATATCTGTCGTGGAAGTTAGAACTTACCTCGTCCCAGTCCCAGTACTTTTCAAAGACGGCCCCATGCGCCCGCTGGTACTCTTCCANATACCATATTGTGAAGATAGTTGTTACTCTTCAGTTATATAAATATAACGTTGAAAAAGGAGGCATAACTTAAGCAATTTTCATCTTTGGTTATAACAAGAGATTGTTTGTCAGAAACACAATGCCCCTTACTGCGCTGCTTTGATTATTTTTTTTACCTTTGACCTTGAAGGATGACCTTGACCTTCCACCACTCAAAATGTGCGGCTCCATGAGATACACATGCATTCCAAATATCAAGTTGCTATCTTCAATATTGCAAAAGTTATGACCAATGTTAAAGTTTACGGAAGGACGGACAGACAGATGGACTGATGGACAGTTCAACTGCTATAAGCCACCCTAGCAGGGGCATAAAAAATTGCACATTTACAATTTCGTATAATACGGAACAATGCAAGCAAGTTTTAATGTGGTACATTATTATAGAGTGAAAGAGTACTTCGTCTGACAAGTTTCTAACTTTGTGACAGCAGACAAATGGATGTCCATGGTGAATTAAGTGTAGCCCACTCTACTTCATGCAGGTGGTATAATTATAAGATTTTTCCTAAAAAAATAAGTGATGTGTTTGTGAAACACTATGTCCCCTGTTGAGCGATTTTGACAAACATATTTGACCTTTGACCTTGAAGGATGACCTTGACCTTTCACCACTCAAAATGTGCAGCTCCATGAGATACACATGCATGCCAAATATTAAGTTGCTATCTTCAATATTGCAAAAGTTATAGCCAAATGTTAAAGTTTGTGCAAACCAACAAACAAACCAACAGACAGGGCAAAAACAATATGTCCCCCAGTATAGACTGGGGGACATAAAAAACACCTACTTATACCAATATTGCTCACGTTGGGGGAATACTGGTCTGTGAAATCAATTCATCCTTCAGCTTGATCAACTCTCTTAATTTCGGATATTCTTCAAATCTGTTAGCCAGACCTGAAAATATATTGCATGGAAAATAAATGTATCCATACAATTAGATCAAAATTAATAACCAAAATGTTTGATACAGTAGCCCTGAAGACAACAATAAAATGGATAGCCCCGAATGATTCAATTCTAGTTAACATAACAAAAAATAGCAATAACTTTTTTTAAAGTGGCGAAATTTAAAGGCAGCTTCTTTTTTTGAGCTAGCTGAACCCCTGGTGAGCTTGGTTGGTGGTCACCAAACCTGAAAGTATAGGTTTTTATCTGGGTCCTCCTGCTTTTGCCCCAAAGCACAAGACCATTGCAAAATTAAAAATCTTTCAGAAAAAAATAATTTGCAGGAAATTGCTGCTTTGTTCCAAACTTTGTCCCAATTTTCATGAGTCTAGTAAATTAATCACTCTGGGTCCACACATAATGTAGCCTCAGACAAGGAAGGACTTCATGAACTTTTAAATACAAACACAGCATCATCAGAACTCCAGATTGTTTTTTAATAAGAAAATCAACAATGAACAATCCAACATTACTTCTTGCGTAGACAATATTGACTGAATTGTTTCACTATTTACTTAACCCTTTCCCATTAGGACGCAAAGTAAAAATGGCTATATGCAACCAGCATAAAACCAGAACAGCATGCGAGTAACCTGCAGGCTTTTAAGGTTTTATTAGGTTTGCTGCTCATCAGCATCTCAGGGTTGGAAATGAAGCTTTTAAAACTTAAATGTATTAATAAAGGTCTTTAATTCACTTTGATTTTTTAAGGGACTTCAAACAGGTTAAAATGTGTATCTGAGCATCTGAATAGTAAAGGGTTAAGAGCGTCATGTTGCACTTACCAACGTCCCTGATGAAGTTCTGTGGCCGCTCTCCAGTGTCAACAAAATGCTGACAGTAGTCGTTGTGTGGATTGGCACTTTGTGTTCCCTGAAAATTAAACAGCTTTCATAATCTTTCACATGATACATTTATGGATCGGATGATTTGAAAGACATAAACAAGTTAACTTGCTGATAAGTGGCATCTCGGGATAATAGTACTATGCAAGGTATCTTAGTTTTAAGAACAGAAAGCCACAAGTTGCAGAAACTAATTTGTTAATTTTCACCCATCAATTCTTGACATGGTGTAAACTTTACTCATCAATTCCTGACTTAGTGTAAGCTTACTCGCATAAAGTACTGACATGGTGTAAACATAAATTTTGGAACCAAGTGTGTGTCCACTCAATTGTGGAGTCCAGACTATTTATCCTCATTAAATTTGTGCTGGGTGTGCATTGTCCCTATAAAATCTTTAATATGTGTACAATCAATCCTATTTTATCCTGTGCTGGTTTCAAAAATTCATGCAAAGTGTACAAAAAAAATCCAAAATAATAACAATACCAAAATCACAAAAGGCCTACTTGCCATCAAAACATACTTTTAGGAAAGCACTTGAATCTGTGTATACTTCATCTGTTTCAAACTCGGGCTCCTTTTTCTGAAAACAAATAAATAATTGATTTTAAAAATGGAAATCTAGGGAACATTGATTAACAGGAATAATGAACAATATTATATCCAGATACAAATCTAAACATTTATAAATGAAGTAATGGGACCAGAACCATATACGAGCATATAAAAATTGGTTTACATAGGTCATACCCTTGACAAGTGGGTCTGAATTTATCAAGGCTCAGTTTCAATTGTTAAAACTCTGAAAACATGTATTTATGATCTACAAACAAGTATTAGAAGATAAAATAGATATGAGCCTTGCTCTGGGAAAACAGGGCTTAATGCATGTGCCTTAAGTGTCCTCCCTGATTAGCCTGTGTAGTCTGCACAGGCTAGTCAGGGACAACACTTTCCGCTTTTATGGTATTTTTTGTTTTAAGGAAGTCTCGTCTAAACAGAAATACAGTTTAGGCCTTGAGGTTCTTCCATCCCTGATTAGCCTGTGCGGACTGCACAGGCTAATCTGTGATGACACTTTATGCACATGCATTAAGCCCAGTTTTCCCAGAACGTGTCTCAAATGTGCTTTTCAACAGCATAATCGAAGAAATAACAGCAATTGAAGATGTTCAATTCTTGAGTTGTCACTTGCCTCCAAAGAGCCTGATGTTGTGTTCTTTTCTGACTTCTCATCTAGCCTGAGCTTCTTTTCTGCAGGATCATTTTCACTGAATGAATGACACCATTATCATGACTAGAATTATCATGACTAACATTACAACCAGGTTGAACTAGTAATAATGTTAAAGGAACTTGTTCATGGTTTGGTAAAATGACAATTTACAAAATAATTGTCATAGATTTAGATTAAATAAAGAAGGTATACACTAGTTATGTTTAAACAAGCAAAATAAATTGATCATTTGTTTGATGGATTTTTGCTTTAAAACAATCCAGTCCACTGTGTCCTGATATTTCTTAGTGATTGCTACAAAGTACCAATGATGTGCATTAATGTATGTTTCTGTAGTCACCATTGATTTTAAAGTGAGGAAACAGTAAAGTTCCACAACCAGTTCCGTCATTCAGTCAGCTTTATTAACTGAAGGCCGGTCTTCAAACAATGTTAGTCAATCAGCGTATTCAATCAACTTTGAGGATTATTTTTCATTTTGGCATTTTTGTGCACTTCATGCACATTTTATTTGGTGCATATGCCATACTGTCCATCCACTGTGACATGCTTTTCTTTATGCAATGAACTCATATTGATGACAATTCATAGTTCGAAGCTACGGCAACTGAGCAAAATATTCTGCAAAAATATTTTTAACAGACTGTTTAAGGAAAACAAGATGGAAATGATATTTCGTTTCAGAAAGGACTAGACAGCTTATTGCTGACATTTTTATCATTAACTGTTTAACAAAATACAGAAACGAATGTTGTAAAATTTGTTGGCTTAGCAACAATGAAAAGAAAAAAACAAACTATTCTTTTAAAATATTCACATGTCTGGCAAATTGGACACTGCGGGCGTAATAATTCTATAAAATATGTTTATTTCTATTTTCAATTTTTAGGTTTGGCAAATCCGCCACAAATGTTATTGTTTTGTTGAGGCCTTATCTCTAGTGAGCTTTCACCAAGCTAAATTGATTTAAAACCATGCTCTATTGGCAACAAATGAGTTAATAATGAGGTCGTTAGTTCCTTACACTCTAAATGATAAATCGAGCATTGGAATTCAGTAGGTTAA
Source organism: Dreissena rostriformis (assembly GCA_007657795.1). Lineage (NCBI taxonomy): Eukaryota > Metazoa > Mollusca > Bivalvia > Myida > Dreissenidae > Dreissena > Dreissena rostriformis. Next base: position 349,621 of record VMBQ01001818.1, on the reverse strand, counting down.
ATTATGACATATAACTTAAGTTACAAATATTGAAAGGTTGAAATTACTCTGCTGGTTTCTTCGCTGTTGATTGCTTTCTGTCTTCTTTGCTGTTCAGAACAATCTTCAATGCATCGGGGCTGCTGACTCCAAGCTGCATTAGATGTTGCAGGCATGTCTTCAAAACTAAGAAGACAGGTCGACTGTTTGAGACGGAGTAAACAAAAATGACAATTTACGTGTGTTTACATTCTTCCAATTAGGATTTTCAATGATTTGTGCTAAAAGCTGTTATTGTTTATTGATACGGCTATGTCTTAGCTACGTCAAAATGCCAAAGTTGTTGATTTGTATCATTTTATGTCAATGTAATTGACTCTGATAAAAAGGCTATCAGAAAATAGAAATTTTATTTAGTTGAAACCTTGGTTGCTTATTTTACATTTGGTTTTGATTTCGGGCAATTTTGGTCTTAACATACAGTATTATACTTTTCCAACACTGTTCCAGCCCCTGTGATTTTGACTCGTGGTTGAAGTCCCTGCATACCCTCCAGTTTGCCCCAAAAATTGAACTTATCCCTAGACATTCCATTCCCTGTCATTTTATTTACACAAAAATTATAACCAAATTTGGTTAGTTGCAAAATAATCTTACTCCCAGTTATTGACCCTCAGGGTTGCTGGGAGTTGCAACTGTACAGATAACTGCATTTTACATGTAAAGTCTGCCTTCTGGAATCCAGGGGGCACTACTTTTGTAGGTAAAATGAGCAACATAAACTATTTTCTGGCATAAATAAATACAACAGATCATAAATATTTCCCCAATGATCAAATTAAAACAACTTACTTGATATGGTGTGCTGGCAGAATAATGATATTAATCTAAGTTTCAAACACGTCAATGTTTCATGAAAATGTGTAAGTTTTTGCAATGGAGAACGCTGAGTATTCTGAATTTGAAAATATGCTCATTTATACATTGACTATCTCTGGAATCCTTGGCAAGATAGATCTCGTGTCTAATCAACCAATTGTGCTACATCGACTATCTCCGGAACCTTTGTAAGATAGATTGAATAGTCAATTCAAAACTTAGGCTGTTAGTTTGATTTTGGTTTTTTATCAACTTTTTGTTTTGAGCATTTATCCACAAATAAACACGCAAATTGATGTTGATTGTAACAGGTATTTGTTTGTTACAATGTATCATGGACGAACCATCTTTCGAACCTCTTAATTTTCGACACGTCTGTCGTCAAATATAGTGACGATCAATGTTGAAAATAGTGAAGCATATTAATAAGTATTCTATTTGATAAATAACTTGTTTCTACATGGCTAGCAACTTTAATTGCTATTTAAATCCTCTTTTGATAACAGATTTTTGCAAGTTTCCAGCACCACCATATCCAGTGATTTTTTTACCTGCGAGTCCTGCGTCTTGGACTCACAAAAACCTCTGGGGATGCAAAGTTTTAAATTATGTGAGTCCCAAAAATGCATTGAAATTTCTAAAAAATGTATATAGTAATATTTGGACTCGTTTTTTCAAATCGGGGACTCATAGATTTGCAAGCTATCGAGTCCCAGGACTTAGATGAGAAAATTTGTTAAAATATCACTGCATATCATGTTAAACTGTCAATGCCGCCCAAACAACAAGTACCTGCTTTCGAACCCTTCAATGTACAACATTGAAAATAAATGCCTCACATGATTTGACCATGGTCGCAAGACTTTTTGCAGCAGCCGAAATGTGTTAATCGTCAAGCAAAGTTGAGAACGAAAATTAGACCATGTTTTTTTTTTAATAAAGTTATTATATATATAAAAAGCATTAAGAAATACAATGATTTTTACATGTTTTATGATTAATATTCTTAGTCTACCTGTTTTTACGCATTTTCCTTGATTTACCGCTACGTGAGAGTCAGCGTTAACAAATTACTTATACACAAAAAATGGTGACGTAAAATGTAAACAAATGAAGGGTTCAACAAGACATGTGTTTGTCAGAAACACAATGCCCCCTAATGCGCCGCTTTGATTTTTTTTTGGCCAAATATGAAGTTGCTATCTTCAATATTGCAAAAGTTATGACAAAACTTTAAAATTTATTAAAGTTTTGGACAGACAGACAGAATAACAGACAGACAGGCCAAAACCAATAAACCCTTTTTTTTAAAAGGGGACATAAAAAGAGGTGAGGTTTCAAGAAGAGGTACGTTAACGATATAAGGTCATTGTCCCCCTTATATCCACCTGTAGACACAATGTAAATAATTTTAAATTAACACCCAACTGAGCACTTTTGTAATTTTTTTACCCCTTAACCAATAGGGGCCAGTACAGAATCTTCTATTAAGAAGGAGTGCTGTATCGGAAGAAGAAGATAGGATGATTGAATTCAATTTTATAGACAAACATGAGACTTTAATTTTCTTACGTTGACCATGGTTTTATCACTTATCAGGAAGAACTTGGAGCTGGACGTTTGTCCTCATAAAGGCTAAAAGCATTTAAGAAGAACTACACATATGGTTAAGATATACAGCATGAACGATTATAATCAGGCAAATACGAAAATTTTAAATAACGTATTTGACAAGTAAACTGTTATTTCGGATGATGGATTCCGGATATGTAATTGAATTAAGTTTATATCATAAAATAATTTAACAAATGTCTGCGAATCTATGTGCCAATTAAAGTGCCATACCGCCTTTGCCAATAACTCCTTTCGCTTGTGTGACCTGTCTTTTAATTCTTGCAACCGGCTGCTGGGTTTCGGTATCGTTTCGTCCATTGTCGCCGCCGGATGGACGATGTCGTAAAATTAAAGATAGAAGGTAAAACGCGGAGTTTATTCTGAACTATAATAAGACGAGCTCATGATCCTTTAAGTATTTGTAGCGGATCCGTGGTCTAGTGGTAACACACTGGCTTCACAATCCAGAGATCGCTGGTTCGATCCCCCGCTGCACCTAACCTACTAACTCGTCTTTCGCATGAGACGTTAAACCGAGGTGCAGTGTACTAGGTGCTATACACCGGGCACTAAAAGACCCAGGGTCAACTCTGGAACGGGGTACCCCGTGTCTCCTGTATCTTGCACTATCCCCCGTAACCAACTAACACGTCTTTCTGGGGGCGATGGCCATATGGGAGACAATCCCGGTGCACTCGATAAAAAAAAGAAAAACAAACAACAACCTTTAAGTATTTTGTCTCCTCTGTCGATATTTACGACTTGTATATATAAAACAGTATATATTAAACAATGTTGAAAGTTTGTACATCTTTAAAACCAAAATCAGATATAATTATAGAAAACACAGGTTTTGCAACACATTACAATAGTCAGAATTCAAAGGCACTTCAGTGAAGCAGACACGTAGACAACACGTACGTCTCTGGTTGAAGCGTCCTTTCGAAAAGCAACTATACTCTATATAGGATGTTATTGATTGTTCATAATGAACACACCATACTCTGTGTAATTATCCGTAACCACTGGCCTGAATTAAATGAAACTGTATAGAATCATAACCAATGAGGAGTGCTCAGTATATATATAAATATATATATTCATGACTAAAAAACTGTCTCTATCACTGCCTCGGTGTACGCAAAGTTCTTTGGCGTTCAGGAGGTTATAACTGTCTTTATTTAGCTAATTATTTTTTGTATCTTATTTAATTACTTTGTTGATGCCTTTAACCTATAACTAGTTGCTGTAATCAGTTTAAAGTGGCTTGTTAACCGATTTTGAAAGTTTTAAAGTTCGTCATAAATGCTTTTAATTGATAAATGTCAACAGTTGAACTAAAACTATCCTCTATGATAACATGAACAGAATTTAAGAAAACATGTTTATACTAACTGGGCTCGAACCATTGAACTTCGGGTTATAAGGCTTTTGCCATAACCTTTCAGCCATCCAAGTATTACGTTTTGTTTGTGTTTCGACGTTTATGATTTTTTTGCGCACCAGAGGCTGCATTATGTGGGGACCCTTTTACATTTATTTTATACTTTATATATGCAATCCGCGCGTTGTGAAGAAATATATTAAACACAATAGAAACACTGATTAGTCACGAACGAAAATATATTTTCATACGAGTCTCAGGCGTTAATATTATATCGTCTTATGATACACAGTGTTCATTTTTGTGTTATCTGTGACACAAAGACACAGGATAATTGTCATTCGATAACCTGAGAACAAAGCGTTTGCCAGGCAAGAACCCATACGAAGACTTATGGAGGAGCCCAAATCAGCAGCCCGCTTAAGAAGACATTCTTCAGAGACATTTTGCGATAGATACGCAACCCACATCGCAAGCCTGCATCCAGTACGACAAGGCAATCTCTCACCTGGGACCCCCAATGGAAGAGGGCGGCATAGAAACACCCGGTGCCGAGATATGGATCCAGATGCCAAGCTGGTGTGCAATACATGGGGACAGCTGGAGCTAAAACCGAGACGACTGGAGGAAGATGGTCGGCGGCCTATGTCCCAGACATATTATATACAATAACATAATAATAATCATAATAATATATACAGTGACCCTCAACTGCATGTTAAGTCCTGACCGAGCAACTAAACCAATCTTCCATTACAAATTGGAGGACATCAACCAGTGGCCATACAAGTACTGAACCTTATTTTTACGCAGCCGAAAAAGTAAGAATTATATTTTGATGTGAATGATAATTAAAGTGACAGTTCGCGGATAAGATCGTTGTTTTGCATATAAATTATATAGCGAGACATAAACTTTACATAAATTCATTGAAATATATTTTGTATCGAGGTTGACATCGAAAAGCTGGTCAAAATCGGTTTTGAATCGATAAAATAATATATAAATGATCAT
>VMBQ01001818.1:251448-342741 GCA_007657795.1 Dreissena rostriformis | reverse complement strand
CAGACCTAGAGGGGTTTAAGCGTTGCCTTAGCCCCACTCTACTCCCCAGTCGTCCCTGAATGCACAAAACAGAGTTTTTAACAACTTTTAACCTATAAATATGATTCTTCTTGTTTAACTCTATCACAAGTTTATCTTGACCTCACTTTCATGTTTTGAAGTATTCCTTTCAATGCTTTTAAACCTTTTATTCTTACACTGACACGCGCACCTGCCATTAATACCCGAGAGGGGAGTTCGGCAGAATTGAAAGATAGATAAGATAGATAGACAGACGTTATTTGCTGATATAAATTTACACTTTTGCCTTGTTTTCTTGACATGTTAAGGCCTTAATTACTCTCAAAGTAGTATATAACAAACAATCTTAACTGCTTTTTTCAAATATATGACTTATTGGTTTTCTTGAGTGTGGTAAGGTATTGCTAACACTCTATAAACATTCACTTATAAAATGTTATTAAAATCTCAGTTTGTTCTTTTTAACAGACGTGTGTCAGGATATTCTGCAACAGCTGATGTCATGTTGGAAAAGAAATGAATTCAAGGAGAATACATGCATGGAAGAACATGGAAAATTTGCAGCATGTTTAGCAACACAAAAGGTGAGCCCTAAAGTGAAGTCTTTATATCCTATGTACTAGAACAACAGCGATTTTTTTTGCCCAATTGGGAAAAGTACCCGTACCGGTCCAATTGGGAAAAATTGAGTCGCGAAAACCTCAAAATTGGGAAAAATTGAGTCGTGAAAACCCTGAAATTGGAAAAATTTGCATCGTTAAATCTTCAAATTGAGAAATTGGTGTATTTGATTTTTTGCTAACAAATACCTTTAAATTGAGAATTACTGGTGTCAAGTTATAAATATTATATTTACTGAGGTTCTAGCCATAGAGCTGCATAAGTAAATTAACTTAAGTTGCATTTTATTTAAATTTTTTAAATTTTCAATTGGGAAATTTGTAATTTTTCCGAGATTGGGAAAGTGCCGTTTTCCGGTACTTTACAAAGAAGGAAAACAATCGCTGAACAATTGTACCTCAATTCATAACTTGTGCGAAAAATTGTCCATGCCTTTGCAAAAAATGTAACCATTTGAAAACAATTTTAGTTTAATTTATCAGTGCTTGTGTTTTCACCATAAACACATCTTTAAATGCAATGATCTTGGCATGGATGCACAAATTTATTGCCTAGAACTAATGAGTCAAAATTAACTAAAAATGCTACTGTAAACTTCCTAGCCTAATTTTCCAATACTTTCTCTAAAATGCAATGATTTACAAAGCGTTTTTTTTTTCTTCAAGCAATTCTTAATACTTTTCAGGCTGGAAGGAGTTATTAATTTGATTAGTTAATATAATTGTCCAAGATAATCAGATGGTATTAGCATGCGTTAAATGACAGACAAATTAATGAAACTTTGTATACAGCCCAATAATGTGGACATGTGCATGTTTTTAGTATTGTTCTAAAATGATTTTTAAGGGTGTTTTCGCCTTTTGATTAAAAAAAGTCATTTTCTACGTAAATTTTGTTTCTTAGCTAGATCTTTGGAACTTGATTTGCAGTATCCACAATATGGTGGCATATTTCAGGTCATTCTGATTAAATGATTGTTCAGTCAATAATTGCCCTTAAAGTAAGAAGTAGCACATTTTCATTGTTATGAACGATCTTTCAGCTGATAAGAAATAATAAGCTAATTTTTAGCTCGGCTGTTTTCGCAGAAAACCTGAGGAATTGTCATAGCCCTCTCGTCTGACGCGTCGTTGTCGTCGTAGTTGTCGTCGCCGTCCGAAAACTTTAACATTGGCCATAACTTTTGCATTATTGAAGATAGCAACTTAATATTTGCGATGAATGTGTATCTCATGGAGCTGCACATTTTGAGTGGTGAAAGGTCAAGATCATCCTTCAAGGTCAAAGGTCAAACATTTTTTTTTTTTTTTTTTGGTTTTTCATATGTATCTCATCGACCTGCACATTTTGAGTGGTGAAAAGGTAAGGTCAATGATGACCTTCAAGGTCAAAGGTCAAAAAAACAAAATCCAAGCACCCACAGCCGAGCTAACATCCGCTCGATGGTGTTCTTGTTTAAAATTACATTTTGTAGGCAGCTTCTCTACCAAGGGGTAATCCATGTTTTGTCAGGTGGTAACATTCAATTGTGTTGTGTTCTGAGAAAACTGGGCATAATGCTTGCGCGTAAATTTTCATCCCAGATTAGCCTGTGCAGTCCGCACAGGCTAATCAGGGACAACAATTTCCGCTTTTTTGGAATTTTTCGTTAAATGATGTCTCTTCTTAGCGAAAATCCAGTTTAGGCGGAAAGAGTCGTCCCTGATTAGCCTGTGTGGACTGCACAGGCTAATCTGGGACAACAGTTTACGCACATACATTATGCCCAGTTTTCTCAGAACACGACGCAATTTGTCTTTCAAGTACTTAACACCCTTTGATTATTCAATGGCTCATTTTCCTTTCCCTCGCTTACAATCAAGCCACCCATTAACCCATTTATGCCTAGTGGGACTCTCCCATCCTTCTTAATTGGATCAATTTATTTTCAAAATTAGGGATGTGTAGTATATTTATTTCTATATTTAGATTATTTCTTACGAAAAAATTCTTTAAGCAAACAGCGCAGACCCTATTGAGACGCCGCATTATTCGGCGTCTCATCGGGTCTATTCTGTTTGCCAAGGCCTTTTTTCTAGAAGCTAGGCATAAATGGGTTAACAAAGCACATCATCAGGCAGCCTGAAACAGTATTCTAATGTGTTGTAACATGTCTTGCAATGTGCAATGTCCATTTTGAATTACAGTATGATTTATGTAACTATATTCGTGCAGGGAGTAGGTATATAGAAGTCACTTTGTCAGTCAGTCGGTTGTTTATCAATCGGCCCTTTTGTAACAAAATACTTTAAGATTGTGACCAAATTTCTTCCACATTTCTAGAGCAATTGAATTGAACCTCAAAATATGTGCTCACCATGAAGTGCAAGACACTTTTTCTTGCCGTATGAGCTGCACATTCCTGAGTAAAGTGACCTATTCTAGCAGTTTTTACAACAGAAATATGAAATGTTCTTTTATACCTTAAATGATAAAATATGACATTTCTGCAGTGAAAACCGGTGAAAAGAACAAATTTTCGGAATTCCTTTTCCTATTTTTAGATTATCATATCAAGATGTACTTCCCTTGTTAATCATTGTTTATAGTTTTTCTATGATCACGAGTGAAATAAAATCCATATTCTGCAGAATCCAACAAAATTTCTTTTAATTTTATGCTTTTTTTTATCGTTTATTTACAATGTAAAAGAGTTTAACTGAAGAATTTCCCTGGAATAATGACGTCATTTCGTCAACAAAATGACGTCGTTTCGTCAACAAAATGATGTCATTTCAATGTATTGAGGTACGCCCAAGAAAGAGAAAATGTTTGTGGTCCTAGCCCTTTTACTCATCCAGTTTTATGTTTCTATTGGTTAATACGTGTGGTAATCGTCGATTCCATATATAGCTGTACAGTAATAAATGTTATCTTGATATGACAAATATAAGAAAGGCAGCTTTTGGCAGCTAAGGATTCTATGCAATATATCCAGGAGTGTTTTACGATTCCATAAACTATTTTATGGAGGTTTTGGACAATACTAGAAGATTAGAATGTCTCTGAGTGGGACAGTGCATAAAAATGGTTGACAAATTTATTACAAATTTATTACAAATCCGATAACTGCTGTAGGCCAAGGAATAAATGAGATGATTGATTTGTTGATCTGCCTTCACATAGGCTTGGTGTGATTAAACTTGCGGATGTTTTTTTTTTCTAATCCTTCGCTAGGTTATGTAGTAATGATTTTCGAGGCAATCCCCGAGTTTGTATATCTGGCTGCTGACAGTGAATTATAGTTGCCGCCATGATACCCACCATAACTCATCAACAGTTTTTATCAATTCCCAGATGAAGTGTTATTGGTTTTAATAATTCACAATATTCCTATTGCTGGAATCAACTTATCATTTTTCACAGCTATGCTGGAAATTCAACTTCCTGTCTGCCAGTTTCTGCATTAGTTTCTTAAGTTTGCATAGCTGTGATGTTTTAATATGAGTTATAATTATGCTTTAATGTAATTTTTATGTTAAATAAACATTGATCAAAATTGAAAAGTAATTTTAATTAAAAAAAAGTTTTTGACATTTATTAAAATTTATTTATTTATTTATGTAATTTTTTATTTTTTAAGAAATTCATATGGAATTTTAATTTTGTTGTTTTGTTACATCACTCTTCATAAAATTGTATGTTTGGTTGCAATTTTAAGTCTTCAAACAAATTCTGTGTTACTTGTAGTTTTATCTTCATATCAGAAACAAGGCTTGTCACCATAGGATGACATATGCCCCCTTTTTCCATATTTTTCTAAACCTTAACGCAAAGTATTTTTCCACATTTTTCGAAACCTAAACGCAAAGTGTGACAGAATTTCAGACAGACGGACACACTGTCTATCTGATCACTATATGCCCACCTTCGGGGGCATGAAAATGCATTTTACATGAAAAATATAATTCCTGTCTTAAAGAACAAATAAGTGATAAACCCAAGCAATTTGTTTCACAAAAATGTTACTAATTAGTAAATAATTAGCTTATTTGGTATGTCGAGTCACCAGTATTTGTCATAAATCGAACACTGTATTAATACGGAATTAAGTGTTCAAGAAGTTGATGAATAAGATTATTTCTGATAGTGTTTTGTTCTTCTAATGGAAATAGTGTGTTCACCATTATATGTTAGAGAGCCATTTTGTTAAAATGAATGCTTTGTACAATCATTGGCCTAATGCCTGTTGTGATTTATCATCATAATATGTGAAGCTTATTATATTAAGTTCATTGGCTTGAAATGCTTGGTACAAAATGGTTCTGTATGCATTTCCGTCCCGTACCAGTCTATAGCCTTACTGGGTAGAATCAATTGCAATGACACATCTTAATATCTTATTAGGCTTTGGCTTGTCTTTACTTTATGCAGTTAAGCTTTGAATCCCAGTTAAGATTTGAATCGCTCATAGATCAATATTGGCATTTGTCTAAATAAAAAGAAAAAAGCAGAAGCATACATACAAACACACACAAGTCTTCTGAAAAATTATTATGTTAATCTGAAAATTTTCATTGCCAAAAAGTACCTAGTTCCATTAAGTCATATTGAATAATTAACCAAGAAGGTTGCTTTGTAGTCATTCAATCTAAATAACAATATATTGTGTAGTGGTTTTGCGCTTTGTTAAGTGAAACTATGTTTTTGCACACTCACTCACTTGAGCAATCCAATGGGAGCTCTTTTATATGATGCTTATGCTAAAATTTAGCTCTTCTAAAACGCATGCTTTTTTCTACCCACTTAAGCCATTTATGCCTAGTGGACTCTCCCATCCTTCTCAATTGGATCAATTTATTTCCAAAATAAGGGATGTCTAGTATATTTATTTCTATATTTAGAATATTTCTTACAGAAATTCCTTTAAGCAAACAGCACAGACCCTGATGAGATGCCGCATCATGCGGCATCTCATCTGGGTCTACACTTTTTGCCAATGCCTTTCTCTAGACGCGGCTAGGCATAAATGGGTTAAGTGAGTGATCTAATTTTCCAATTGAGCTCTTGTTTCTATTGTTCAGGCTCAAATTGAGGCCAAAATGAAAATCGCTGAGCAAACAGAACTTGGAACTGTGGAAGGTGAGGACAGGCTAAATTCCACTATAGCCAACAAGCTGCTGAGAATGTACCCACAGCCTCCCTATGAAATCACCATTACACATGGTAAGTAGAGGGGAGCTATTCTTGGTGAAAACCAGTAAATTAATAATCCTGGGTGTTGAAAAAAGTTATTTGTATAAGTGTTAGTGCACACTTAATGTGAATACAGTTTCTTCATTTTACTCTGCTTCACATGAAAATGTGTTGAGTCTACTTATTTTGTGTGTGCGAACATGTGTTAAAGTACAGAGGTTCAAATGACTAAATTAGACATTTTGTCACACCTGATAAATTAGGTTTAACATACACAAAGTAGCATTTTTACGCCCGCTTCTTCAAAACAAAGGGGGTATATTGTTTTTGGCCTGTCTGTCTGTCCGTCATTGTGTGTGTCTGTCTGTCTTCAAACTTTAACCTAGAGTAAAGTTTTGTCATAACTTTTGCATTATTGATGACAGCATCTTGATACTTGGCAAGCATGTTCATCTCATGGAGCTGCATATTTTAAGTGGTGAAAGGTCAAGGTCATCCCTCAAGGTCAAAGGTAAAAAAATACAATCCAAGGGAAGTAATTCAGCTTTAAAGGGAGATAATTTCTAAACCTGTCAAATGATATATTGAAATTTTATTTCAAAGCGGCGCAATAGGGGGAATTGGGTTTCTGACAAACACATCTCTTGTTTAGCAATATTTTATATCAAGATATGCTGCCTCCACTCAAATTAAGCTGCCTCCACTCAAACGCTCTCACTTCGCAGATACCAGATTTTATTGGGGTATAATGTTCTCTCATTAACCAATTTTCAATTAAGTTGAAAATACTGAAAATTATATGTAGATTTGGTTATGGTTAGGGGGCTGCTGCCGGCGTCAAACAGGTCGTTTTCAGTCAATATAGTTTGTTTGCATTGTGCAATCTTGATGAAACTTCGGATACTGCAAGCTGGCATCACGAAAATCTAGCTTGAGATTTTATTTGGAGCTAGTTTGGTCATAGTTAAGGTCACTGCTTCTACAAATAGAAAACAAGGTTTCAGCTCAATTACTTTGCAAGGAGGTATTGTAATTCACTGACATTTTGTGTGTAGGTTGCTTACTTGAAGACCTATCTTGTGTGTAGGTTGCTTACTTGAAGACCTATCTTGTGTGTAGGTTGCTTACTTGAAGACCTGTCTTGTGTGTAGGTTGCTTACTTGAAGACCTATTTTGTGTGTAGGTTGCTTACTTGAAGACCTATCTTGTGTGTTGGTTGCTTACTTGAAGACCTATCTTGTGTGTAGGTTGCTTACTTGAAGACCTATCTTGTGTGTGTAGGTTGCTTACTTGAAGACCTATTTTGTGTGTAGGTTGCTTACTTGAAGACCTATCTTGTGTGTAGGTTGCTTACTTGAAGACCTATCTTGTGTGTAGGTTGCTTACTTGAAGACCTATCTTGTGTGTGTGTAGGTTGCTTACTTGAAGACCTATTTTGTGTGTAGGTTGCTTACGTGAAGACCTTTTTTGTGTGTAGGTTGCTTACTTGAAGACCTATTTTGTGTGTAGGCTGCTTACTTGAAGACCTATCTTGCGATTGTTTTTGAGGCCAGTCAGGTCAAGGCCATGGTCACTGTTACTAAAATCAGGCAAAGCTGAAACTACGCGGTAATCATATTAATAAACAACGTTTTTTATGCCCCTGGTAGGGTGGCATATAGCAGTTGAACTGCCCATTAGTCTGTCTGTCCGCCTGTCTGTCCGTCCGTTCGAAAACTTTAACATTGGTCATAACTTTTGCAATTTTGAAGATAGAAACTTTATATTTGGCACACATGTGTATCTCATGGACGTGCACATTTTGAGTGGTGAAAGGTCAAGGTCATCCTTCAAGGTCAAAGTTTAAAAAAAATCAAAGCGGCCCAGTAGGGGCATTGTGTTTCTGACAAACACATTTTTTGTTTTCTGAATAATTTGAGTTTGAATAGATATATTGTGGGCAGTGGTGAAATATGTACAGAGCTTACATGTATATCTAGCTGGTATTCAATTTTGGGCCAGTTGAGTCAACAACAAGGTCACTGTTACTAAGAATACACAAATACTTTCTGCTCAATGAGTTGAGTTTTAATGCTTGTATTGTTCTGAAATTTTGCGAAGTGGTAGCTTACTTCTGGATCTAGCTTGGGATTGCATTTGGAACAAGATGTATCAAGGTTAAAGTCTCTGATACTTAAAATAGAATAGCTGTTTCCCGCTTAATAACTTGAAATCGGATTGAGGTTTTGCTCTGAAATGTTGTGTGTATGTAGCCTTTATGATAATCTAGCTTGGGATTGCACAATTGTTTTAATTAAATTGATAGCTTAAACGTTCAAAACCTGGTTTCTTGACATAGTACGTTTCTTGTTTATTTGACTTCATAACCTTAAACAATGTAAATCATTTCTTAATAGAATGGTACATATAGATTTTACTTGACAATGACTCCAGCAAAAACATTTTTTTCTTCTCACGTTTGAATTTGATATTATTGACTACCTTTTATCATACATTACGTTCTTACCTTTATACAGTTTTATTTACATGTATACGTTCATATACTTATTGTCATGCCTAAGGTTAGAAATATAAGACTGCACTGCATCGCCTCTCTTTTTGTTTCATCCACTTGTTAGTAGCATGAATTATATTTCAGCACATGGCACAGAAATGAAAGAACCTATTGTATTCCGTAAGAAGGAAGCTTCTGATGAAATGAACACTATGTACAAGAAAGTCAAATGAATGCAGATCTCAACTGACAGGAAAGTTTCTCATGCAACAATGCATGTTTTTAAATGAACATTTGAATAAAAATGAAAATACAATTGCTTCATGTGTTTTTATTACAAAATGAAGTGGTGTGGTGTCCATACAAAATGAAGTGGTGTGGTGTCCATTGAATGGACATTTATCGAGAAACAATACCTTGCACTGAGGTTGACATGCCTTTTGCAACCACCAATAATGTTTTTTTATTAAACCTGTGAACCACCTGTAAATGTCTTTGTACTTATAATTGTATCGTCTATTGTGAATATACTTACAACCCTTCACGATCTGTCAAAGCTTATTGGCTTATCGTACATCTGGACAAGCACTTACGTCGCGCAAACGATAACACGTTGTGATCGACCACCTATGTTATTCTAACACCTGTCTTCCTTCAAGAAACAGGTTCATGTTTTGCAAAGTTAACTAACTACATTACGGTAATAAAGGCATTTGGTGTCTCTTTGTAAGAGTCGTCCGCCTTGGAATTCTTGTGCGTTTCGTGCTTGCAAACAAGAACAAGACTTGGATTCCACGGATGCCTCCTATTCAATATTACTTATTTGATGGCAATCATGGCTACTGATACATTTCACGATCTGTTTTCATAGCTACTTCGAACTACCTGTAGATGAAAACGCTGTTTTTGCTATAATTGTTATAATCACTTAAAGGTACCACGAATTAACAGATAGTAAAATCGGTATGCAAACTGTGAAGTATTATATTTAGGCGCTTGTAAAGAAACATTTATTTTACTACTACCAAAGTGATATAAGCCATTTTGAAAACGTTTCTTTGCAAAAGGCTCGTAATTTAGTATGCCTTTTTCGAAGCTCTTGGGGGAAATTGTTTCTTAGTAGTTATACCACATATGCATATGTCTTCCATCTATAATATATTTTGTACTTCTGGCTTTACGTACTTTTATATAATATAATCTATTTCGGTGCTCTTATACTTGTGTATGTATTTAAAAATCATTCTATTTATATACCTAAACATGTGGTTGCAATAGTTGAAAGCACAAAATTAAATGCGCCGTCTGTCATGAACACCTTGGAAAAAACGGCGTCTCGGAAACAATTTTAGGATTTTAACTTGTGTCTACTGGAGTTAAAAACGTAAACTATGTCATCGCCATGAAGTGTAGATATGTGGGAGAAACTTTATTTCCTAATTAGCCACACGTTCCTGAGTTAAGTGATACCCGTTTTCTCACCAGTATTACACACTGTTCTAAACTTGCAGAGCGAACTACGAATATATTTCTCAAGCGCTGAAACTTCAAATATATCATCATTTGAAGTGCAGATGTGCAAGACACTTTTTCATCTACAGTGATCATATACATTCTGGAGCTATTTCTTTTTAATGCCATGTAAGTTGCAGTTTGTTTGCTTTTTTTGTGGATATTGCAGGTTATTTTGATTAAATGATTTTTCAGTCAGTTTTATGTTTTTCATTACTAAAAGCATATTTTCATTGTTATGCTAGATCGCTGGAAGTAATACGCTAATTTGATGACATTTTGTAGACAGCTTCCCTACCCAGGTGTCATCCTTGTTTAACAATTTAATAGCAACCCATCAAAACAACAAATATTCGTTTTTTGACAGATCTGTACGTACCAATATTGCGAAACATATTTTGTTATATTAATGATCTGAGCAACTTTAAGGAGAACAATAATTGCAAGAGAAAATTGTCGCAGTCCTAGTCATATTCATCATCCAATTTTATGTAAATAATCGTGGTAATTATTGATGCAATATATAGCTGAACAGTAATTAATGCTATCTTGATATGACAAATATAAGAAAGGCAGCCTTTTGGCAGCTAAGGATTATCTGCAATTTATCCAAGAGTGTTTTACGATTCCATATACTATTTTTATGGAGGTATTGGGCAATACTAGAAGATTTGAATGTCTCTGACGGGGGCACAAGCATAAAAATGGTTGACAAATGTATTACTAATCCGAAAACTGCTGTAGGCCAAGGCATAAATAAGATGATTGATGTGTTGATCTGTCTCATTAGAGGATTGGTGTGATTAAACTTGCGGATGCTCTTTTCGCATCCATCGCTGGTTTATGTAGTTAAGATTGTCGAGGCAATTCCCGAGTTTGCACATCAACTGACAGTGAATTATAGTTGCCGGTATGATACCCGTAATAACTCATCAACAGTTTTTATCAATTCCCAGATGAAGTCTTGTTGGTTGTAAAAATTCACAATATTCCTATTGCCGGAATCAACTTATCATGTTTAACAGCTTTGCTCAAAATTTTACTTCTTGTCTGCCAGTTTCTGAATTGGTGTTTACAGTTTGATGTGATGTTTTAAAATGAATAATGTGCATTTAATGCCATTGGTATGATAAATTCACATCGTAAAATAATTTTGTAAAAAAAAGAGTTGACCTTTATTAATTGATTTTTATTGATTTGATGTAATTTTTCAATCTATAATTGTAATGAATTTTAATTTTGTTGTTTTTTGACATTTCTCTTCATAAATACGTATGTTGTTTCAATTTCACAACTACAAACAATTGCATTTTTACACCTTTAAATCAACAAGTTATGTTCACTTGAACACACAAAATAATATCTGAAATCTTACATAACGTTCATCTTCATATCTGAAAAAAAATACATTTTAAAAGAAATCTATCAATCCTGTAAAGAAATCAACCATATATAATCTATAAAATTGATTGGTATTAATATAACATAGGTTTGAAACAAAATAATAAATAAGCCAAATAATAAGTTATATATCAGTATTACTATGATCGATAATCCATGAAGCATAATTAAGATATAGATTACGATTTAATTCGATTCTAGTTTGGTCAATGTCACTGTTATCAAAAATAGATAAAAGGTTTCCACTCAATAACTAAGGATGGGTGTATTGTAATGCACTGAATTTGTTTGTTAAAGTGGCTTACTGGAAGATCTATATTGCGATTGCATTTGAGGCCAGTAAGGTCAAAACCATAGTCACTGTCTCTAAAAACAGAAACAAAATTGGATGGAGACCTAACATGTGATTGCATTTTGGGCTAGTTTTGTTAAGGTCAATGTCGCTGAAATTAGAAAAACGGTTTCCCCTAAATAACATAAGTCGCGATGGAGGTATTGTACTTAACTCAGGTTCAGGTTCACTATTATTAAAAAATAAGAACAAAGGTTTCTGATTTAAAAAAAAGGGTTCGAATGGGGACATTGTGCTGAAATATGTACAGAGCTTACATGTTTATCTATATGGTATTCCGTTTCGGGCCAGTTGAGTCACGGTCACTGTACTCAGAATAGAACAATAGTTTCTGCTCAATGAATTTAGTTTTATGGGGGTAAGCTCTTCTTTTTGGTGTGGTAATAGCTTTACTTACCGAAAGAGTTTTGGATTGCATTGTGGGCCAAATGGATCAAGGTTAAGGTCATTGTGACTTAAAATAGAACAGCTGTTTCTGCTCTTGAGTGTGGATTGATGTATCGCGCTAAAATGTTTTGTTCATGTAGGCAACACGAGGACCTAGCTTGGGATTGCACAATTGTTTTAATTAAATTTATAGCTAAACCGTTGAAACCTGGTCATACTTCTTGTTTAGTTTTTTACCTTATAACCAAAACAATGTTTTTCATTTCTTAATAGAATGGTACATCTATATTTTACTTGACAATGACTCTAGCAAAAACAATATTTTCTACTCACGTTTGAATCTGATATAATTGAATACCTTTTTTCATTCATTATGTTCTTACCTTTATACAGTTTTATCTATATGTCCATATTCCCATTGTAATGCCTTACTTTAGAAATATAAGACCGCAGCGCCTCTCTTGTTGTTTCAACCTTTTGTTTGTAGCATGAATTATATTTCAGCACATTACACAAAAATGAAAAAAAACTTTTGTATTCCGTAAGAAGGAAGCTTCTGATGAGATGAACACTATTTACAAGAAAGTCAGATGAATGCAGATCTTATCTGACAGAAAAGTTTCTCATGCAACAATACATGTTTTGAAATGTACATTTGAATAAAAATGAAAATACAATATCTGTATGTGTTTTTATTACAAGATGAAGTGGTGTGGTGTCCATACACAATGAATTGGTGTGGTATCCATTGAATGGACATTTATCACGAAACAATACCTTGCACTGAGGATGACATGCCTTTTGCAACCATCGAGAATGCTTTTTTAATTAAATCTGTGAAAGACCTGTAAATGTCTTTGTACTTATAATTTTATCGCCTTTTGTGAATATACTTACATCCTTTCACGGCCTGTAAACGCTTATTGGCTTATCGTACATCTGGACAAGCCCTAATTGTCGCGCAAACGATAACACATTGTGATCGACCACCTGTGTTATTCTTACAACTGTCTACCTTAAAGAAACAGGGTAATGTTTTGCAAAGTTAGCTTACTATATTACGGTTATGAAGGCATTTGGTGTCTCTTTGCAAAGGTCGTCCGCCTTGGAATTCTTGTGCGTTTCGTGCTTGCAAACTAGAACACGAATTGGATTCCACGGATGCCTCCTATGCAATATTACTTATTTGATGGCAATCAAGGCTACTGATATATTTCACGATCTGTTTGCATATTTAGCTACCTCGAACTACCTGTAGATGACAACGCTGTTTTTGCAAAACAATATGATCACTTAAATATACCACGATTAAACAGTGAAATCGGTATGCAAACTGTGAAGTATAATGTTTAGGCGCTTGTAAAGAAACATTTATTTTACAAATACCAAAGCGATATATGCCATTTTGAAAACGTTTCTTTGCAAAAGGCTCGTAATATAGTATGCCTTTTTCGAAGCTCTTGAGGGAAATTGTTTCTTAATAGTTATACCACATATGCATATGTCTTCCATCTGTAATATATTTTGTACTTCGGGCTTTACGTACTTTTATATAATATCATCTATTTCGGTGCTCTTATACTTGTGTTTGTATTTAAAAATCATTCCATTTATATGCCCAACCAAGTGGTTGCAATAGTTGAAAGCACAAAATTAAATGCGCCGTCTGTCATGAACACCTTGGAAAAACGGCGTCTCGGAAACAATTTTAGGATTTTAACTTGTGTTGACTGGAGTGAAAAACGTAAAATATGTCATCACCATGAAGTGAAGATTATTTCGTAATTAGCCGCACGTTCCTGATATAAATGATTAGCCGTTTTCACAACAATATTACACACTGTTCTAAATTTGTATAGCGAACTCCTCCTATATTTCTCAAGCGCTGAAACTTTAAATATATCATAACATGAAGTGCAGATGTGCAATACACTTTCATCTACAGTGACCATATACATTCTGGAGCTATTTCTAATTAATCCCATTTAAGTTGCAGTTTGCTTTTTGGGTAGTTATTGCAGGTTATTCTGATTACATGATTTTTCAGTCAGTTTTTTTGTTTTTTACTACAAAAAGCACATTTTCATTGTTATGCTAGATCGCTGGAACTAATATGCTTATTTCGATGACATTTTGAAGACAGCTTCCCTACCAAGGGGTCATCTTTGTTAATCAGTTTAATAGCAACCCATCAGAACAACAAATAGTTGTTAATTGACAGATACGTACTACAATTGCGAAAAATATTTTGTTTTGTTTATGATCTGAGCAAATTTAAGAACAATGATTGCAAAAGAAAATTGTCGCAGTCCTAGTCATATTAATCATCCAATTTAATGTCTCTACTGGTAAATAATCGTGGTAATTATCGATTCAATATATAACTGAACAGTAATTAATGCTATCTTGTTATGACAAATAAAAGAAAGCCAGCCTTTTGGCAGCTAAAATTATCTGCAATATATCCAGGAGTGTTTTTCGAATCCATATACTATTTTATGGAGGTCTAGGGCAATACTAGAAGATTTGAATGTCTCTGACGGGGGCACAAACATATAAATGGTTGACAAATTTATCACTTATCCGATAACTGCTGTAGGCCAAGGCATAAATAAGATGATTGATGTGTTGATCTGCATGCACGGAGGATTGGTGTGATTAAACTCGCGGATGCTCTTTTCCCATCCATCGCTGGTTTATGTTGTAAAGATTGTCGAGGCAATCCCCGAGTTTGTATATCTACTGACAGTGCATTAGAGTTGCCGCTATGATACCCGCAATAACTCATCAACAGTTTTTATCAATTCCAAGTTAAGTCTTGTTGGGTGTAATAATTCACAATATTCCTATTGCCGTAATCAACCAATCATGTTTAACAGCTATGCTCGAAACTCTACTTCCTGTCTGCCAGTGTCTGCATAAGTTTCTTAAGTTTGCATTGTTGTGATGTTTTAAAATGAGTAATGCGCATTTAATTCCATAGGTATGTTAAATTTACATGTAAAGTAATTTGTTTAAAAAAGCGTTAAGCTTTATTGATTGATTTTTATTGATTTGATGTAATTTTCATGCTATAATTGTAAAGAATTTTAATTGTGTTGTTTCGTTACATTTCTCTTCATAAACTTGTGTGTGGCTCCAATGTCACAACTCCAAACAATTCAATTAAATAAATTCTGTTCACTTGAACACACAAAATAATCTTACATAACTTTCTTCTTCATATCGGACGAAACACAATTTACAAGAAATCTATCAATCCTGTAAAAATAACAACCTTGTATGTTGTATAATATTGATTGGTTTTAATAGAAAATAGGTTTGAAACCAAAATATTCATACGCCAAGGAATTATTTACATATAAATGTTACTTCGATTGATAATACATGCCGGCATAATTAAGTGATAGATTGAGAATTTATTCCGAGCTAGTTTGGTCAAGGTCAATGTCACTGTTACCAAACATAGAGAAATAGGTTACCGCTCAATAACTTAGGATGTGGCATTGTCATGCACTGAATTTGTTTGTATAAGTAGCATACTGGAAGACCTGTTTTGCGATTGCATTTGAGGCCAGTTAGGTCAAAACCATGGTCACTGTTTCAAAGAACAGAAACAAACTTGAATGGAGACCTTACGTGTGATTGTGTTTGGAGCTAGTCGGGTTAAGGTCAATATCGCTTAAATTAGAACAATGGTTTCCCCTCAATAACTTAAGTCGGAATGGGGTTATTGGACTAAAATCGGGTTCAGGTTCAAAGTCACTGTTTTTTAACATTAAAAACAACGGTTTTTGAGTTCGAATGGAGTTTTCGTGCTGAAATATGTACAGAGCTTACATGTTTATCTAAATGGTAATCCGTTTCGGGCCTGGTGAGTCAAGGTCAATGTTACTTAGAATAGAAAAATAGTTTGTGCTCAATGACTTTCGTTTTATTGTTTTTTTTGTTTGGTGATAGCTTTACTTACCGATAGAGCATTGGGGGCAAGATGGATCAAGGTTAATGTCATTTTGACTAAACATAAAACAGCTGGATCCGCGCAATGACTTTAGTTTGGATTGATGTATCGCGCTAAGATGTTGTGTTTATGTAGCCAACACGAGGACCTAGCTTGGGATTTCACAATAATTTAAGTAAAAGCTTTGAAAACCTGTTTTCGTAGTATTGCAATGTTTCTTGTTCATTTTTTTTTTAATTCATAAACTAAACACATGTTCTTCATTCTTAATAAAATTAGTTCATATAGATTTTACTTGACAATTACTATAACAAAAAGATACTTGTTACTCGCATTTGAATTTGATAATACCTTTTAATATACATCTTATGTTTACGCTTTTAAAGCTTTATCTATGTGCACATTCAATAATTGTAATGTCTGAGGTTAGAGATATAGGGCCACATCACATTTCTTTTTGTTTTAATCACTTTTTTTATAGCTTGAATTATATTTCAGCACATGGCACACAACTGAAAGAACCTTTTGTTTTCCGAAAGAAGGAAGCTAGTCGGGGTAGGGAACACGATGTACAAGAAAATCTGAATTGACATCGTAACTGAAAAAAGGTTTTTCATGCAACAATGCATGTTTTAAAATGAAAATAAAACAAGAATTGCTTTTTTTACGATAATGATACTTTATTTTCCTCGTCCATAGGTATGTGCAGGTCGAGGTAATCCTGCTCCATACCGTACATACATTTTTGTGTTAGTATGAGTAAACAGTAAACATTGTTGTTACCAATTGTTAGAATATAATATCCTTATACATACATATACAATATACCATTTACAAATGTTTAACATATTAAAAAAGCAAATAAAGTATATTATAAAAAATGAAAAAATGAATAGCAAATTTAATGTTATGTAAAGCAGATGCACAATTTTCTTTTGTGGAAGTATAAAAAGCTTCGGACTAGTGACCGTTAATTAAGTACTGGTACTTGGGATCTTTCAAATTCATTGTGGAGTTTCTAAAGGATAAATAATATTCATATTATGATAGTGGGTCAGCAAACAAACTTACAATTGCCCAAGACGGTAGTTCTGTTTCATGACACTTTACATTGTTTTGGATTTTAAAAGACATAGACAGGCTCATTGTAAGTGCTTGTATGGATGGAACTATCCCCTTTCTCTGACATAGGTATATATATATTTTCAATTCTAGCATAAGAATATTTATATCAGTCATATTACGTTTTGTACTTCCCAATATCATTGTTTTACAACTTATTTCTGAGTGTTTTCGCACATTATGTGCACATATAAATTCAACAACATAATTCACAATTCTCAGTGTAAAACAGCAATTCCAAAACAGATGTTTTTTAGTTTCCTCATTTTCTTTACAAAAGGTGCATAGGTTATCCTGCAAAATGTTCATTTTATACAAAAGATATTTAGTTCCTAGGATTCTATGTTCTTTTCTTGTTTGAAACCATTGAGTGTAAGTATTTTTGGAAATATTAAAAACGAGATTATGCACTTTTTTTCCCTTCAATGTTATTGAAAAATGTATTCCACTTTGGTTTGCAAGTCGGTATATCAGAATTGATAATAAAAGTTTTATAAACATTTTGGTTTGGGTTTTGCATAAAAACTATGCTATTCAAGTAAGACGATATAAGTGCACATTCTGTATTTGGCTTTTTAATAACTTGGACGTTAGAAAGACTGAGAAAATTCTTAACAGTTCTAATCAATCCTTCATAAAATAAGAAGTTGAAAATTGTGTCAATAAAATTCTCTAAAATAGATTGTTGTAATAATTGTCCAGAGGTGGTTACAATATCCCTAACAAATCGAATTCCATTGTCATACATGAATTTATTATATATACTACTAAGACCTATTTTAAAATTGTGATAATAAAATAAAGGCATGTTTAGTTTATCTTCACATTTGCAAACAACTTTCTTACTGATGTACATAATGTAGCATGTAAGAACATCTTTCCAAAAACTATTCTTAAATACTTTACACATTTTCTCAGCAAAATCTTTTCCTACATTCATCAAACAAGAATTGCTTGATGTGTTCTTATTAGAAAATTTGTTCAAATAATGGACAGTTATCTTGATCCAATAGCTTGTACTGCGATTGGTCTTTTGCAACAGCTGGGAATGTCTTTCATAACCATACCTCTAAACGACCTGTAAATGTCTATGTACTTATAATTGCAACGCCTTTCGTGAATATACTTAATCCCTTCACGTCATGTAAATGCCTATTGGCTTCTAGTACATCTGGATAAGCATATATGTCGCACAAAAGATAAAACGTCGTGATCGAACACCTGTCTTATTCGAACACTTTCTGATTCGATCACCTGTATTTTTCGATCACTTGTCATATTCAAACACCTGTCTTCTTTCAAGAACGCGTGTAATGTTTTGCAAATTTAACTGACTGCACGACGGAAGTAACGGCATTGGTTTTTCCTCGCCAGAACTGAATGCCTTGGAATGCTTGTGCGTTTCGTGCGTGCAAACAACAACAATAATTGGATTCCATGAATGCCTTATATGCAATATTACTTATTTGATGGCTATCAGTAATACCTGATACATTTCACGATCTGTTTTCATATCTATCGTGAAAAACATGTAGATGACAATACTGTTTTTGCATCATCTTGTTATGATGCACTAACATGTGCCGCAATTAAACAGGTAGTAAAATCGGTATGCTAAGTGTTAGGTAAATGTAAAGGTGCATGTAAAGAAACTGTTTTTTTTTTAACAACTACCAAAGAGATTTGTTAAACATTTGGCTTGACGAAATTTAAATTAACACATACATTTCGTAATGAAATGCGCCGTCTGTCATGAAAATATTACTTTTTGATGCAACTCTGATTTATCCTTTAAAAAAGAGCATATACAGTACAGTAAGCAACTTTTTATTTCATTGGTGATGTAATCAATTCAGACCTACCAGCACCTACCTGTTAACGGTTATCTCGTCGGCATTATTTTCGTCTGCGGTTTGAATTGTATAAGTCGTCTGCTTCATCGAGAACGCGAATGGAAACTGCAATCAGACGCCTACCTCTTGTAAAAGAGATATTAAACGGATCACTAAGTCTTTTGGTGAAATTTGTATTGCTTGTTTTTATTGTTCTGTTTTGTTTTTGTAAATGTGTTTAAATAGGAATTATTTGATAACCTATGAGAGTTTATTCTATGAATACTTTAAGCTCACCTGAGGACAGCATGCTCTAAAGTGAGATATTCTTGTCAGTCGTCATACAGCATTGGTGAATAATTGACTGAAACTGTAAATTTATAAAACAAAAATGTAGAAATGCATCTCGGATAGTATTTGTAAACATGTGTTCAACATTCGAGAATAAAGATATGTAGCAAAATTTCCGTGGCAACTGTACGCCTAACTTACCGTATGATTCACTTTGATTTGCTAAACATATCGCGTAGCAGCGTTAAAACAGTTTACCTTGTCTGCTTGATTTAAACTTTTTTCCAACGAAATGTGTATGAAATGATTACCTAATTGCTTCAAGTTATTTTAATTGGCAAAATCACGACTGTGAGTAGTTCAATGTTAATTCCGATACCAACTTTTGTGTATTCAAGGCATTTATCAGAACTGTTAAAATTGTACATACCATTGTGATTGTTTATACGCATAAAGTAGTTTTGGCATTCTTGTAATACGTATGATTACCAAAGATAAACAAATTTAATAAATGAAAAAATGGGGAAAATGGCAAACGAACATTGGGCATGGAAAGTTTGGTATACGTTTTTATCTCACCTGAGCACAACATCCTCATGATAAATATGTGTGATCACCTTTGTTCTGTCGTGCGTCGTCAAAATTTACCTATAGCAGACTCTAGAGGAAACATGTATTGCCCTATCTTCACAAAACTTTGTCAGAAAATGTATCCCAATGATGTCTAGGCCGATTTGGAAAATTGGTCAAGTGGGGTTTAAAAATAGATCGCTATGTCAAATTAAAGAAAAAAAAAATCTGGGAACACTAGAAGTAATATATATTGCCAATTCTTAGAAACTTCTTATGATATATCAGAAACGGTTCCAGTCCGTTAAAACATGGTCACCAGGGGCCTGGATAGTTTTCGTTATATTGCGATACTTAATCATTGTGAATACTCGAGAAGTCACATTTTGTTTCAAATCTTAATGAAACTTACCATCAACCTTTTTTTTGTAATTATATCGCGCCTGATTTCGAACTGGTTACTTCCGTTAAAACACATGGCCACAAGAGTTGCAAGGAGGTTTTCATTATATGGTGATTGTGAAACATTGTGAACCCTTTAGAAGTTATATTTTGTGTCCAATCTTCATGCAACTTGCTCAGAACATTTGTTCTAATTATATCTCGGCTTCCGGTCCACTAAAATAAATTGCCACCAAGGGGTGGGACAGTTTTCGTTATACGGCTATAGTGAAACCTTGTAAAGGCTAGAAGTCCCATTTTTATCCAATCGTCATGAAACAATCTCAGAATATTTGTTCTAATTCTTTCTTTGCTGAGTTAAATAAAATGACTCCGGTCCGTTAAAAACATGCCCGCTAGTAATGATATTTCAGCCAAGTTCAAAAACGGTTCTGGGTAAAAAGCAACGCCACATGTATTATACAAACATCACACAAGCTGCTTAGAATAGTTCCTTCGATTCTCAGGTGAGCGACCTATGACCGTGGCCCTCATGTTATATATATCAGGATTTATTTGGTTTTATTTATTTCAAGTTTCAAAACATCTTTGCACAAAAACAATTAGTGCCTTTGCTTAGTTTAATGTGTCTTGATGTGTTTATTCTGCAGTCATATACAAGAGTGCACCATACGTTGCCAATCGACTAACATCTGAGATGGACTGAACCTGTTTATGTCGCTTTTACGAGTGGTAGGCGTCTAATAAAGATTATCGTTTGATTCCTTGTTGAAGCAGACGACTAACAAGATGCATAACCGACGCCCAGATTTGAATGCACAGAATCATCGTCATATTACCTGGATATTGTTTTCTCGTTCTATAAGCAGACTCAACAATTTTAATAAAACCAAAAAAGAAACTTGTTGCTGATGTTCAGTTTTATTTTCAAACGCATGTCATTAAACACATATGTATACATGTTAATAAAACTGTTCACATGATGATTATCCATAAGAAGCTGATGTATTATGGTTCGATGAAATGCTCACGTTTGAGCAGTAAGGTATTATTGTATACTTATGCATATTTGTTTGGTATTCGCAAAAAGGAGAAAACATTGATTTATGATTAATCTTGATAAATTATAAACCGTTTCCTCCACAGATGGACTTGCTGCATGAATATTTCGTTCAAGTACATCTAGGTGTTGCACTTCGCAAACCAAAAACAAACCTTCAAATCTTGCCATAACTGATTGGAGAAATCAGCTGATACCCGTATTGCCCAAACCAGATGTTGAAAGGACTACGCGGCTTTCAATAAAATGACAGGGCAAATTATTTGTTCCGTCATTCTTTGTCACTTCAGATGTTTGTCACATGTGAGGGCATTAGTGTTTCTCACATTATTTTTTTTTATCGACTTTCAATTTGTTCGTGCCTTCTTTGAAACAAATATGACAGTCTACAAATCGTCCAACTTTCAATGCAATATCAGGTTTGACACGCATGATTAAGAGCTATATGAACCTTGTTTCACTAATCTTATAATCTTGCATTGATAAGGCATACATCACTTTACAGCTACTGTTTGTTTTTGTCAACTCTGTTTATATCCTAAGGGTGGATCAAGACGATTATGAGTTTATCAAAGTACTAAAGTGTCTGCAAGATTGCCAGCATGTTCTTTAATACACATGTCGCATTCCATACATGACCATCCAGTCATAAACCCTTATAATGGAACTGATTAAAGATGATTCGTGCTCACAATATATTGTTCGGTAGAAAAAGCATAATAATGTGTCCTTTTTATTTTGAGTATGTATCAACTAGTTTGTCTGCGTCATGCTCACATTGAGGCTTGTGTGCAAAAACCTATTTTCGACGTAATCGATATACACGTAGGCATTTAATTGAAACTGTTAACATGTGTTCTTGGTAATTATGTACTACAAGTGATCAAGGACTAACTCCGACTTCCAGTTTAACATAGTTATACCCCTTCGGTTCTAAGATATATCGGTTGAAGTTTTGCGTTTAACAAGTATATGTGTATCTATTACATACATTCAATTGAGACTAATCACATGAGGTAACTGACTTATGCTGATAACTGTGACCCGTTTTTGGCGAAAGTTTATATATACTGAATTATATGTACTGAAGCTACTACATTAATTCTTTTTAAACTTCATATATGTCATAACAGAAAACATGCGATAAACGTTTATTGAAAATATTAACAATTTGTATGTATATATATGAGTTAACTGTACCGTATACAAAAAATCATAATTTATTTACATGCAATACATTAAGCGGGACATAAAAAGCGAAATGCAAAAAATGTATAATACAATAACTAACGCTTACTTTGGAGTTCAATAACTTGTTTAGATGTTTCTTAGATTAATGCATTTCATGTATTTCAGGCTTATAATGTCGGATAAAATGACTGTTTAGAAATTCCGCTTGTCCAAATAAATAAAAGAAGAAATGAATAAAATGCCATAACATCGTATAAATACCCCTCTTGACGGAACACATATCTTATGCAAACACATCTCTTGTTTGAAAAAACACATGTAATATTGGTGATTTTTTTCTCGAAATAAACGGACCACACAACAGCGATGGATTTGCTGTTCTCTCGTGGTAATTGGGCTCATTGAAATTCTCGTACGTTTCGTGCAAACAGGAATATACTTTGGATTGCACGGATGCCTCCTATGCTATAATACGTTTTTGATATCAATCAGTGATACTTGATACATTTCAGGATCGGGTTTTAATCGATATATATCTAGAACTACCTGTAGATGTCCACACTGCTTCGGAATTACTTTTGTATGGCTTTCCACGATAAACTTTATTCTAAAATGGTTCTGGTAAGTTTGAGATATAATTTAAGTTTCATTTTTGTTAAACTAAATTCGCGTTTTGACAGAATTGTAACGCCACATAAACACATTTACACAAAGTTTCTTACACCAGGACACGTATTTAATAATGTGTTAGTGATGTTTAGTTATTTTTAAAGTCTCATTAACTGGAAAATTTATTACATTTCTGATTATCCTGAATTTTATACGTCGTCATTTTATATGAGAAACCCAATGCTTTAACATATACTTATTTATATCGCAGAAAGTGCAAACGTTTTTAGTTTATTAGGATCTAACTGATGAGAACGAACAAATCCATCAACAGCAACCTTTGTGAACAAATGCAACAGTTAAAAAGGTTATGTACATTAGCATATGAAGTGAACATTAAACTGTTTAATTTGATGCCAATCACGTTAAGACGTGACAAATATCGTTGCGAAAATTTCGAATAATATTTCATTTATCTTTTTCGATAAGTTGTTTGCACGTTATTGTTAACATTTTATGACCACCTTTGCAATTACTTAAGGTATTTTATTTGAAAGCAGTTCGATTTTCGGTACCTCATTTGCTAATAAAAGTACGTTTAAATGAATTTACGTTTTACAAATATTTTGGCAATAAACATTCAAGGAAATCAGTTTGTCTAGAACCCAAGTTATTCCGAGCGAGTCGCCAATCTTGCTTCTCCGTAAGTCTCGTCTGAGGATTTACACATACGAACGGATCATTCCACCGTCAGGCTTAATGTTTTCTTTTACCGACTATTTGCAATTTTGATTGCCATTTGCCTTCTCGTTCCAATTTTATGAAGCCTCATATATGTAGGATAATTATAAATCAAGCTGATTTTTTATGTCGGTTACGTTTGTTGATATTTATAGCTCACCGGAGCACACAATTCTCAAGATTCACATACGTTGACACCACCTGGCGTTTATCTTCATCAGTCGTCAACAATTTACTAAAATAACGCCACAAAAGATTTGTGGACATGACCGTATGTAACATAACCAAAATGCTCCCACACTTGTTAGAAAACAAACACACTAGTTATAATTGCGTATGACATGCAAAGGTAGGTTCATACAGTTTCTTGTTTCATGTTACCAAGTTACATTTAAATGGATGCATTTTCATGCACTGACTTGAAAACGACTAAACTAAAAAACTATCTATACAAACTTTTTACAGAATAGATGTTGTTCACATATTTGTTTTGTTTGTGCTCAGCTTGTATGTTCCTCTTTTAGCTTGTCCTTTTACCGAAGAAGATTTGAACCGTTCTCTACCCACCGACAAAAAGCATGACCTTATATAATTCAACATAAAAAAAGCTAAATATTGGGCTAGTATATTCGGGTAGTAGTACCAGTAATAATAACGTGTGGCAAAAGTATTATACATTAGTATATTTAATTATATTATTTAATTATTTACTTCAAATTTTTAAATATTTACAAACTTTAGTCAAATGAGATAAGTATTGTGGTTGCTTTTAGCCGGTGTTGTAATGTGTATGGTAACAGCACGTTTAGACCATTATCTATGATTTTTTTTAAACATCTTCAGGTTTAATGATCCGTTTAACGAGCGGTTGGAGTCTCTGTTTAAGATTATCGTTTGATTTATGTTATAACAGACGTCTGACATCATCTACACGTAACCTCGACCATGATAACTGCTTATAAAACACAACACTCGTTGTTTCTAATTTGTTTCTATATTTCGTAGCTCATGTAAATACATTTGATCAAACTGTTCTATTGTTGGTTATTTATATGAATCGTGGTCGAATGGAACTTCATGTTCATTTAAGACAAGTATTAATAAAAATGAAGGAAAAAGGTACTGTAAATTAATCATCCTTACTCTGGTTAAACTTAATTATCTTGATTATCTTGAATTTGCTGCCACTGTCTTCAGTAATTATTAAATCATTTTCAGAAAACACAAATATTTCAGCCAAGCTCAAAAATGTTTCTGGGTAAAATCAAGGTCACGTTTATTATACAAACACCACATAATCTGATTAGAACAGGTTGGTTGTTTCGGTTCTCAGGTGCCGGACGTACTACATTGGTCCTTCTTTTTTGTATAATATCATGGTTTATTTGTGTCAATGTATTTCACATTTCAAAACATCTTTGCACAAAAAAAAAACAATTAGTGGTGTTTGCCTTTGCTTAGCGTATTGATGTGCATATTCTAATAGCGCGAATAAAACATTGACAATCGACCAACATCTTATCCTTTTTTATAACGCTTTTACGAGAGGTAGGCGTGTAATAAAAACTATCGTTTGATTCCTTGTTGAAGCAGACGACTAACAAAATACATAACCGCATCCAAGATTTGAATACACCGCCGAATCGTCTTCATGTTTCCTTGATAATGGTGTTTCTCGTTATTAAAACTAAATCACCAATGCCAATTAAAGAAGAACAAACTTGTTGTTAATTTTAAGTTTTTTTCCAAGCTAATGTTTTTAAACACACATGTACATATGTTAAGAAAACGATGATACCCATTTATACGATTTTTATATTTTATCGTTTGATATTTGCTCATGTTTATAGATGTAAATCAATATTGTATACTGCCTCTTTTTGGTATTCGCAAAAAGGAGAAAACATTAATTTAAGATTAAACTTGATAAATTATACTATATTTCCTACACAAATGGATCGACTGACCGAATTTATTAGTGATAAACTTCACAAACCAAATGGAAAATATTGGGAGCAGTGGTCTTATGGTACGACGCTGGCTTAGAGATCGAGAGGTCCCTGGTTCGAATCCCGCCCTGACCTTTGGAATTTTCCGGAGCAAGACATTTATCCCACATCTGCTCCTCTCAACCCAGGTGTATAAATGGGTACCTGTTAGGGAAATTAGCCAATGTGCCGTGGCTGCATACTGCGCCAAGATGTTAACGGACGACTTATGACCCAGTGATCAGGGGAAGAATGTGAAGCGCCTTTGAACGCACATACTGTATGAAAAGGGCGCTATATAAATGTGGTAAAAAAATATCATTTAAATATTGCAATAATTAATTGGTAATGGCTGTAATCCATATTGGCTAAACAAGTTATTGAAAGTACTACGCGTCTTTCAATAATCTTACTTGACATATTATTTTTTCTGTTATTCTCGAAGTCACTGCAGATGAATGTCACATTAAGATGTATTGGAGGCTCTCACATGATGTTATTATCGACTATTAATTTGTTCGTGCCTACATGGAATATTATACTAAATTCAAAATACTTTTCAACGTTCAATGCAATATCATGTTTGTAAAGGGTTATATGATCTTTTTTGTCACTTATCTCATAATCTTAAATGATAAAGCATAATTTGCAATTTGCAGCTACTGTATAGTTTTGTCAACTCTTCATCATTCCTGATATTTTGTTTTCGCATGTTTATACCATGAGCGTAGATCAAGACGATGAGCAGTTTATCAAAGTAAAAAGGTGTTTGCAAGGTTGCCACACGTTCTTCAATACACATATCGCATTCCATACATGGCTATCCAGTCATAGACCTATATGATGGAACTGATTGAAAATGATTCGTGCTTACAATATAGTATTTTATGCAAATATAATAAGATGATAAGCACTGGTTGTGCTGTGAACTATAGTGTCTTGAACGTATGTAATTTATAATTTTATGCATTGGTCTTTCTCGACAAACGCCCATAAAACTAAGTAATATAGTTATAATAAGTGTGTACTTTTTATTTCCAGTATTCATCAACTAGTTTGTCGGCGTCATTTTCACGTTGAGGTTTGCGAGCAAAAAAATTATTTTCATTATAGACAATATAGGCATTCAATTGGAACGTCACACATTTGTTCTTGGTAATTATGAACGGCAGTTGATACAGGGCTATTATAACTCTTACCTTCAGTTAAGCAGAATTATGTGCCCTTTGTTTTTAGAATTTCGGTTATAGTTTTACGTGTAACGTGTACGTATATCTCTATCTATTACACAAATCCATTTGAAACTAAACACATAGATATTAAATACAAAATCGTGGACAAATAGTTGTTTGCTTTCCAAAATCTTGAATGGTACGTGTGTCTTGTCAGATTAATCTATATATCTTGTATCGTAAAACGGCTGTATGAAGCCAATTGTGACGTATTTTGTTTTACCATTAAACAAGGTAGTAATTTGAAACAATTGTTTCGCCCTTAACAATTGCGAACTATTCATCCACAGGATACGACATGATAAAAGGCAGACGCATATTTGTCAAAAATGTAATGTTTTATAAACATCTTTTTTTTTTTCAAATTTCCGCAATCAGATAGATTGACTATTGAGATACAATGAGAAATCTGAAATAGTTGTCCGTCTTTTGTCTTTCTTATGAACTCTTTGCCAAACACCATTGCGATTATTTTTTGTTCATCACTCCACTCAAATCCTCTTACATCAATATATCACTAAATGAAACTATATACTAGTATACCCATGCCGTCTATATCTTCGTGAATGTCAAGTGTGGTTTGTATCAGCTTAATATTGTCTTTCACTAATAGTACTTTATATGAATTATGACTTATAACTTAAATACATTTCAGTTTTGATTTCAACTTCAAAGCACACTGATTAAATAGCGTTAAGTTTACAACCGTCACGAAAACAAAAACTGTAAATCTCATAGCCTATTTCATTTGAACCTCTTATTTTGAAGTGTATTATTAGAAATGTCAAGAACTGTTAACACATTTCCCACGCAAAACAAAAAGACATCTTAGCTAATCGTGCTTTCGAAGTGCAATTTACATTACAAATCAACCTTTGCTTATTCGGAACGTGACAGGGCGTGCTGACGTTCATACGTTACGCGTTCAATATATTATATTGGTGGAACGTTGGTTCTGCAATACAGGAACCTCACTTTGTCCCTTGCAATGGTATGTGTTGTACCCTTTGTATGATATTATGCAGCCTGCCCCGCCAATCTCGTCGACTCGACATGCACGTAAATATGACGTAGGCTGAAGGACTGTCCACGTCTGCCGCAAAAATAAGCGTCTCTTTAGACGGTATTTGTGTTGTTTGTCTTTGCTGCGTTGTGATCGTGTTTTAGCTTTAGTGGAAGCCTCGCTCCTTCGGCGCCAATAATTGTTTAATGATTCAGGCGTTTCGCGTTTGCGCATCCCCATGAGTTAAAGCTATCGTAGAGCAATCGTGATCTGTTTCTTGTATTAATAAGCTTCGAGTATAACGAAAATGAGACAAACATTGTGTACAGCATTGGGCTCCATTGGTTTCGTCTGATCTTGTACAACAACGCCTTATAATTATGAAAGGTAATATGCATAATGTATTATTAAAGATAATGTGGCTGCAGAACAGGCACGAATCTCTAGGACTAGACCTTTCTTAATTTACGACGCCTGCTAGTTTATTTAAAGTAAATGTTCTCTGCATGATTTAGGTTTCGGATTTAGTTTCATACAACAGGCAACCATTTGACAAATTGTATCTTATACATACGGTCTTGACAATTGCATTATGAGCTAATTATATACGCAGACTCAGAGCACTCAGATTATTAATAGCAATTCAAGTAACAAGATTTGTTATTGCAATAACGACAAGATATAAAGCAAACAGAAGGTTTATGCGTAAATTCTAGTCTATCTTTCACCTTCAATAATAAACAAGAAATAAATTGCAAATAAAATAATGTCTCGAGGAATAGAGAGATCCGTAGAGTATCTCGTTTATGAACGGAAGGCGGCGGATCAAGATACGTGTTCCAACGTTAAGGTAGGCGTCCCGATCTACACTTTAAATACAGCCCGAAATAATTGTACTGATATTGGTTTTGGCACAATCAATTCAAACACGATTCAAAACAATATAAATATAACGTTTTATTATATTTTTGGTTGAAATCTCTTTAATCAAACAAGCTCTTTTTGTCTGTTATTGGTACTTTTTGTGTCGGAATACATGAACACATTATGTAATTACTCCGGCCATTGCGGACTGCTTTATATTGGCATGGAAATAATCATTTTAACCGGGCACATATTTTAAGTAATTTTTCAGCTGTGCGCAATCGCCTGTGTACACGACCGGAATGGCTGCTTTGAGTCATGGTGGGAGTACCGTTGAGAAAACTGCACCTCGTTCTCACCCAACTCATATCCATAGAGCGTCTGAGAGATGTAACACACGGCCTCAGCATACGTCCACGCTCACTACTTTGCTTAAACTAGAATTCATCAAATGAGCGTGAAACATATATTTGAGCCGCGCTCTATGAAAAGGGTGTTAATGCATGTGCGTAAAGTGACTTCGCAGGTTAGCCTGTTCAGTCTGCACAGGATAATCAGGGACTACACTTTCCGGTTTTAGGATATTTTTCGTTTAAAGAAAGCCTCTCCTTAGCAACAATCCTGTTGAGGCGGAAAGTGCCGTCCCTGATTAGCATATGCGAACTGCATAGGCTAATATGGGATGACACTTTACGCACATGCATTAACACCCATTTTCACAAAGCGAGGCCCATTTATAATTTACAGTTGACTCTCGATGCAGCAATTATGTTTGCATCGATTGTCTTTATCTTAAAGCTGCTTCTAGTTATCAATATAAAGAACAATATATTTAAGTACTGATATGTTTCTGTCATTTGAAATTGACGAAAAACAATTACACAACAACAGGTTGCGCGATTTGCTGTCAACATAAAAATAATCAAGTTTCAAAACCTGTCATCACATATACTGGTGTTATCATAACTATGTCTGGGATTTGAATATGTAAAACTATTCTTTTTATTCATTATTACGTGCTATTCAAATATTCAACAATAATAATCTTATGTTTATTTGTAGAAACAAAATAAATTTCAATTGGGAGAAACGAGTTGTCTGTAAATTGGAACAAATTGATTCTACGGGCTGTGTATGTGAACAATCTTGCAACGGTGATTTATCTATTGCGATGACGTCTTATATGCCCCTGTTTGATCATAAAACAGACTTACCTGCAATCAATTATTTCTGGTCTTGTCTAGTGCTATATCTTTATTATTGGATATTCAATATTGTATACTTTATTTATTACGGAGATGTCAATTTTCAGGATTATTCCTGAATTCAGGATTTAGGCACTCAAGGATTTTTTTTTATATTGATATAAATCAGAGGATTGTTTTGGTTATTTTAAGCTTCTTGTCACAAAATGTCATCTTAAACACAAATCATTGACCTTTGACATATTGTTTACAAAGAAAACATAATTTAATGAATGATTAAAACTCTTTTGGCTCTGGCCCCCAAATTCTAGACTTATTTTCAGGATTTTAGATTTCGGCAAATTGACACCCCTTCCTTATGAAATGATATGGTATTGTTTTGGAGCATTGCTGTTTGTTCCGTAAAAAGGAAAAACAAGTATCCTATATGGAATCAATCACCCACCCAGACATTGTTTGATATAAACAGTCCCGTCTTTGATGTATATTTTGTAAATAGTTGACGCATGTTGTTATTGTATATGTATGTTGATGCCAATGAGCTGAATATGCTTAAGTCAAAATAAACTATTCTGTTCTGTTCTGTTCCGGAAAGTATGTATATAGGTATCAAAGCTTGTATCATATTTGTTCAATAAGAAAGACAATCAGATTGTCCAGACACAAAGTTCTGCCAAGCTAGTCATCAATCTTATGTTGGTGCAGAACCTGAATAATGTTTAAAGATTTAACGACTAAATAAGCAATTATTTATTTGTTTGATGCTTTTGTTCAATTCAGACTTACGTCCAAGTTCTTAGCACCTATCTGTTAACTGTTATTTCGGCTGCATTATTCCCGTTTGCGAGTGGAATATGTAAGTCGTCTGTTTTATTGTGGATTCACATGGAAATCCCAAATAAACGTTTTTCTGGCGTAAAAAAAATGATAACACGGATAATTCTAACGCCATGCGTTATATTTTCTTATACCCGAAATTAGTAATTGGGTGGGGCATTTTCGTTCTTCTTTATTATTTATGTTTTCGAAAAACTGAAGTGTTATTTTTAGAAAGAGGATTGTTATGTCGGTAACTTTTTGGATATCTGTAGCTCTCTTGAGCACGCTGGACCAAAGAATGTGATATTCTGGTATGCCACTTCATAGCTGCTAACGTCATCTTTCGTCAACCGTTTCCTGTAACTTCCTCAATCCGCTTTCTTGGTATGACCTTAATGTGTCAGGAATGCTTCTATACTTAACTGATAAATTGGTGTATGAATTGTAAGGGTTGACAAATCTACCTGTTGTTTCATCTTACCAAGTTGCCTTTCATTGGATTAGTTACTTGAGAAATATTTAAATGGTTTTCACTGTGTACAAGTAGTAAAGTAACTTTCTAGTTGTAAATGATGATAAGGATTGTTTGACTATTGCGTTAGTATACAATTATCGCTGTCTTTACATTTAACGAATTCCTTCAATGCATGTGGATATGTTGGTTGCAATAGGAACCAATAACTCACCTTATTCGTATAAACAACTTTGGATTTCAAAAAAGAATTCAAAGCAATAATATTTTTTTTAAGGTTTATCTTCTATCCAATTTTTATTATAATACTTTCAATTCAGTTAACATTATTGCCGTCAATAAAGAAAATTTACAAAAAACTGTTTACAAACGACATACTTAATTTACAAGAATATACCTTCGATGCTTCCTCTACAACAATCGTTAAAATACATTGCCATCATTGGCGGAGCACTTTTCCTAGCATGACTGAAGAATTTCGAAATCTTTGATTTAGCAATGATCCTCAAGTGGCCTTCATTTGAAGTCCTTCAAATCTTTTCGATGCGTTTACATATAAATAGGGTCTTGGCAGTGTACCTAGTACATGTATTGTTATATAGGACACACGGATATCCCGTTATCATAAATGATGAAGTGTAGATGCTATTCTTCTGACAAAACTCAATTTGATTTGCTCAAACATAGCCAACAGACTTTTGGTCAGTTTGCATTGATATGGACAAGTTTAATATTTTGCCTAAACAGATAGGTAGCCTTAAATTGTTTTGATTCATTGACAAAATCATCGCCGTCAGTGCTTGGTTATAACCATGTATAGCAACCTTTTCCAATGCATGGCTGACAACAATTACCTATCTACAAGCCATTGTGATTTATTACACTCAGGTGAGCGACATGGGGTCATTTTAGATTTCATTTTTTTTTATAAATTTCTACAGAATTTATTTAGTTCATTTATATTCTCGTTCTTTTCTGTACATTGCGGAACTCATACTTTTACAACATACAATTTCAAGCGTGCTGAACACACAGACAAAGTGTATGAATAAATATAATAGAAAAAAAACAACAACATATACAACTATATTCTGGAAGTAATNTACTACTACTACTACTACTACTACTACTACTACTACTACTACTACTACTAATAATAATAATAATAATAATAATAATAATAATAATAATAATAATAATAATACGAATTATAATAATAATAATAATAATTATAATAATAATAATAATAATACTACTACTAATAATAATAATACTAATTATACAAATTCAAATGTTGAACCATTTACTTTATTTGCTTTCTTCATAGTTTTGTACAATTGTTTCTTCCATAACAATTGCGAATAAACGATCTTCAGCCTATGACATTATAAAGGGCAGACACGTGTTGGTAAAGAAAATATTGTTTTATAAACAAACTTTTTCACAGTTCTGCAATCAGAGAGATCGAGTTTTCAGATAGACTGAGAAATCTGAAATCCGTCTTTTGTCTTTGTTATGAAATCTGTGCCAAACAACATCGCGTGGTAGGTGGTAGCATTTGTGACAGCAGATATTAATGTAATACCATTCCAACGACAAGGTGATTGATAACATATTCAAATCTGATAGGCAGCCTTTTTTTATCTAACATTTGTGATTGATGCATATTTTTATTATACAATACGAGTAACTTGATTGTGGGTTAATAGCGACCTATGTAGGCAAGGCAAACGTTATAACGCGCAAAATGCCTAGAATGTGGTTTAATTTTGCAATAATGTTTAAATGGGTAGAAATGAGCTTGCCTTGCATGGAGACATATCGTGTGGTTGTATTTGGGGCTAGTCGGGTCAATATCAATGTCAAATTAGAAAAACGATTTCCGCTCAAAAACTTGAGTTGGACAATGTTGTACTAAAATCGTGAATGTAAGTCCATTTTGGGCAAGTCGGGTTCGGTTCCAGGTAACTGTTATTAACCATACAGAACGGGTTTTGAACAATACTTGTGTTTTGAATCTTAATGGAGATA
The DNA here is from genome assembly GCA_007657795.1 of Dreissena rostriformis. Lineage (NCBI taxonomy): Eukaryota > Metazoa > Mollusca > Bivalvia > Myida > Dreissenidae > Dreissena > Dreissena rostriformis. Next base: position 309,385 of record VMBQ01001818.1, on the reverse strand, counting down.
TTGTGCTGGAGAAATATGTGCATAGCTTACGTGAATATCTATCTTGGTATTCCAGTATGGGCCAGTTGGGTGGAGGTCGATGGCATTATAACTTAGAATAGTAAAATAGTTTCCGCTCCGTGACTGTAGTTTTTATGAAGGTATTTTTCTGACGTTGTGTGTGGTGGTGGCTTACTTACACATGTAGTTTGGAATTGCATTTTGGGCAGATGAATTAACTTTAAGGTCACTGTTATTTAAAATAGAACAACTTGTTCCGGTCAATAAATGGAGTTTTGATGGGAATACTGTTCATTTGTAGCCTACACGAGGACCTAGATTGAGATTGCATACTTATTTTTATTAAATTGATAGTAAAACGTTGAAAAACTGGTTTTGTGGCATTTACATGTTTTTTCTTTTACTTCCGAACCAAAAACGATGTTCTTCATTTCCTAATAAAATATACATCTAGATTTCACATGGCAATATTTCAGCACATGGCACACAACTGAAAGAACATATTGTATTCCGAAAGAAGGAAGCTTCTGATGAAGTGAACACTATATACAAGACCATCTGAATTCACATCTTATCTGAATACAATACATATTTTAAAATATACATTTGAATAAAAATACAAATATAAGTTCTTAATGTGTTCTTATTACAAAAAAAAGAGTTGTGGTGTCCAATGAATGGACAGTTATCACGAAACAATACCTTGCACTGAGATTGACATGCCTTTTGCAGCCACTGGGGATGCTTTTTTTTAAATTAAGTCTCTAAACGACCTGTGTCTATTAACTTATACATCGCTTTTTGTGAAAATGGAACCATGTTAGTGTTCATGTGTCGTATGAATAGATATCAGTGCGGTAAATTAAAATATAATTAATTGTGTCACAAAAAAGAAAAGAAAAAACGTGCATTTTATATATACAATCATCTATGTTACCAGACCACATTTGGCGTTGAAATTTAAGCAATTGCTATATGGAACACTGATTTTAAATGTTTTTACTTTATTTAACGAAATATTGTACCAAATTTCCGTTGATTTTTGAGTATTAATGGGGCTTTAATGTAATTTGTATGTTAAATAAACATTGATCAACATTGAAAAGTAATTCAATTAAAAAAAGTTTGGACATTTATTAATTGTTATCTATTTATTTTATGTAATTTTTTAATTTTAAAAAATGTGTACTGAATTTTAATTGTGTTGTTTTGTTACAATCCTCTTCATAAAATTGTTTGTTTGGTTGCAATTTTAACTCTTGAAACAAATTCTGTATTACATCTATGAATCAAGAAATTCTGTTCACATGAACACACATGATAATCTCGAAAATCTTTAATTAGTTTCATCTTCATATCAGAACAATCCATTTTAAAAGAAATCTATAATTCCTGGGTATGAGAACAAATAAGTAATAAACCAAGTAATTAGTTTCACATCAATATTACAAATTAATAATTAATTAGCTTACTTGGTAGGAGTCACCATTATTTGTCATAAATCAAACACTATTAAAAGTTGATGAATTATTGTATGTCTGATATGGTTTTGTTCTTCTAATGGACATAGTGTGTTTCACATGATATGTTAGAGAACCATTTTGTTTGAATGAATGCTTTGTACAGTCATTGAACTAGTGCCTGTTGTGATTTGTCATCTTCATATGTCAAGCTTGGTATTTAAAGTTAATTGACTGGAAATGATTGGTACATAATGGTTCTGTATTCATTTCCGTCCCGTACAAGTATATAGCCTTAACGAGTAGAATCAGTTGCAATGACTCAATGTCACACCTTAATATCTAATTAAGCCTTGGTGAGTCTTAACTGTACGCAGTTTAGCTTTGAATCACTCATGGATAATTTTACTCATTTGTCAAAATAAAAATAAAACGGAAACATACACAAAAAAGAATGATGTCACTTCGAAAAATCACAGATTTTTTGTATAATGTTGTCTTTTTTACCAGATTTTTAATAAAGCAGAAAATCCTGGATAGTATATGTTGGTTTGTGCATGGCCAGCGGTCGGGTTGCGGCATCAAAAAGGTGGCTTCAAGTTAAAATATTTAGTTTGCATTGTTCAATTGTGATGTAATGTTGGATAATGCAAGCCAGCATAATTAAGATCTACATTGACATTTTATTTTGAACTATGTGGGTCAAAGTTAAGGTCACTGATACTTAAAATAGAAAAAACAAGTTTCTGCCCAATAACTTTGCATGGGGGTATTGTATTGCACTGACATTTTGTGTGTAGGATGCTTACATAGAGACCTATCTTGTGAATGCATTTGAGGCAAGTCAGGTCAAGTTCATGGTCACTTTTTCTGAAAATAGGAAAACTGTAACGAATCATTTGAGTTTGAATTGAGATATTCTGGTGAAATATGTACAGAGCGTGCATGTATATCTAGTAGCTGGTATTCGTTTTGGGCCGGTTAAGTCAAGGTCAAGGTTACTCTTACTAAGAATATACAAATACTTTCTGCTCAATGAATTGAGTTTTAATACTTGTATTGTTCTGAAATTTTGTGAAGTGGTAGCTTTCTTCTGGATCTTTCTTGGGATTGCATTTGGAACAAGATGTATTCGGGTCAAAGTTAAGGTCACTGCTACTAAAAATAGAAAAAAAAGTTTTTGCCCAATAACTTTGTCTTCACAAAGCCTATGATTGTTCAGCCGATTCATGTTTCTGTTGAAGTGTGTCAATGTCTAAAACTGTTGTTTTTTTTCGAAAGCAAAACAAGGTCACATTATGTACGCACCGTTTGTGTGACGATAGGAAAAGTGCAGACGTATGATTTCTTGAATTTTGCAGATTTCCTTTTGTAAACATAATAATAAATTCAAGTATAATGTGTCCTTTACACAAGTAAGAATGCTCAGAAACCAAATTTATGCGTACCATATACAATGAAGTCTTGTTGGTTGTAATAATACACAATTTTCCTTATGACGGAATCAACTTATCATGTTTAACAGCTATGCTCGAAATTCTACTTCCTGTCTGCCAGTGTCTGCAAACGTTTCTTGGGTTTGCATTGCTGTGATGTTAAATTGGTATGTTAAATTTACATGTAAAGTAATTTTGTTTAAAAAAGCGTTGACCTTTATTGATTGATTTGTATTGATTTGATGTAATTTTCATGCTATAATTGTAATGAATTTTAATTGTGTTGTTTTGTTGCATTTCTTTTCATAAATATGTGTGTGGTTTCAATTTCACAACTCCAAACAATTTCATGTTTACACCTTTCAATCAATACATTCTGTTCACTCGAACACATAAAATAATCTTACATTACTTTCATCTTCATATCAGACAAAATACAAATTACAAGAAATCTATCAATCCTGTAAAAAAACAAACCTTATATGTTCTATAATATTGATTGGTTTTAATAGAACATAGTTTTGCAACCAAAATTGTAATAAACCAAGCAATAAGTTATATATCAATGTTAATTTGATTGATAATCCTTGCCGGCATAATTAAGATATAGATTGAGATTTTATTCGGAGCTAGTTTGGTCAAGGTCAATGTCACTGTTACCAAACAAATAAAACAGGTTACCGCTCACTAACTAAGGATGAATGTATTGTAATGCACTGAATTTGTTTGTGTAAAAAACTTACTAGAAGACCTGTATTGCGATGGCATTTGAGGCCAGTTGGATCAAAACCATGGTCACTGTTTCTATAAACAGAAACAACTTTGCATGGAGACCTTATACGTGTGATTGTATTTGGGGCTAGTCGGGTTAAGGTCAATATCGCTGAAATTAGAACAATGGTTTCCCCTCAATAAGTTAAGTCGGGATGGAGTTATTGTATTAAAATCAGGTTCAAGTTCAAGGTCACTGTTTTTTTTGTCCAGTCGATACTGGGGGACATATTGTTTTTGCCCTGTCTGTTGGTTTGTTGGTTTGATGCTTTGTTGGTTTGCACAAACTTTAACATTTGGCCATAACTTTTGCAATATTGAAGATAGCAACTTGATATTTGGCATGCATGTGTTTCTCATAGAGCTGCACATTTTGAGTGGCGAAAGGTCATCCTTCAATGTCAAAGGTCAAATATATGGGTCAAAATCGCTCAAAAAGGGACAAAGTGATTCGCAAACACATCACGTGTTTAACATTAAAAACAACGTTTTTTGTTAAATCATACTTGAGTTCGAATGGAGATATTGTGCTAAAATATGTACAGAGCTTACATGTATATCTATATGGTATTCCGTTTCGGGCCAGTTGAGTCAATGTCACTGTTACGCAGAATAGGGAAATAGTTTCTGCCCAATGACTTTGGTTTTATGGAGTTTTGTTCTTCTTTTTGGTGTGGTGATATATTTATTTACCGATATAGTTTTGGATTGCAATTTGGGGCCCAGATCGATCTAGGTTAAGGTCATCGCGACTTAAAATAGAACAGCCTTTCCTGCTCAATTACTTGAGTTTGGATAATGTATCGCGCTAATATGTTGTGTTTATGAAGCCAGCACGAGGATCTAGCTTCGGATTGCACAATAATTTTAAGTAAAGCTTTGAAAATCTGGTTTCAAAGCTTTGCAATATTTCTTTCGTACTTTTTGATTTCATAACCTAAACCCATGTTCTTCATTTCTTAATAAAATTGGTACACATAGATTTAACTTGACAATTACTCAAAAGGTACTTGCTACTCACATTCGAAATTGCTATCATTGAATACCTTTTACTATAAATATTATGCTTACGCTTTCAAAGCATTATCTATGTGCACATTCAATAATTGTAATGTCTGAGGTCAGCGATATAGGACCACATCATATCTCTTGTTGTTTTAATCACTTTTTTTTCTAGCTTGAATTATATTTTAGCAAATGGCACACAACAGAAAGAATCAATTGTTTTCCGAAAGAAGGAAGCTAGTCGGGGTAGTAAACACGATGTAATAGATAATCTGAATGGACATCTCAACTGAAAGAAAGTTTCTCATGCAACAATACATGTTTAAAAGAAATAATAAAACAATTATTGCTTGATGTGTTCTTATCACCAAATTAGTTCAAATAATGGACAGTTATTATGATCCAATAGCTTGTACTGAGATCGGTTTTTTGCAACAGCTGAGAATGTCTTTCATTACCATACATCTAATCGGCCTGTACATGTCTATGTAATTTAATTGCAACGCCTTTCGTCCTGTAAATGCCTATCGGCTTATAGTACATCTGGACAAGCATATGTGTCGCAAAAAAAGATAAAACGTCCTGATCGAACACCTGTCTTATTCAAACACGTGTCTTATGCGATCACCTGTCTTATTCGATCACATGTCTTCTTTTAAGAACGCGTGGAATGTTTTGCAAATTTAACTGACTGCACGACGGAAGTAAGGGCATTTAGTGTCTCCTCGCAAGAACTGAGTGCCTTGGAATGCTTGTGCGTTTCGTGCGTGCAAACAACAACAATAATTGGATTCCACGGATGCCTTATATGCAATATTACTTATTTGATGGCAATCAGTGCTACCTGATACATTTCACGATCTGTTTTCATAGCTATATAGAAATACATGTAGATGACAATACTGTTTTTGCATCATCTTGTTATGATGCACTAAAAGGTGCCATGCTTAAACAGCTAGTAAAATCGGTATGCTTAATGTGAGGCTAATGATAAGGTTCATGTAAAGAAACTGTTTTTTTAACAACTGCCAAAGAGATGTATTAAACATTTGGCTTGATGAAAATAAATTTAACACTTTAATTTTCGTAATGAAATTCGCCGTCTGTCATGAAGACATTACTTTTTGATGTAACTCTGATTTATCCTTTTAAACAAATGCAGATACAATGCAGAAAGCAACTTTTTATTTCATTGGTGATGTGTTCAACTTACGTCAAGTTTCTAGCACCTACCTGTTAACGGTTATCTCGTCGGCATTAATTTCGTCTGCGATTTGAATGGTATGAGTCGTATGTTTCATTGAGAACGCGAATGAAAACTGCAATCAGACGCCTATCTCTCATAAAAGAGACATTAAACGGATCACTTGGTCTTCGGGTGTAATTTTTATTGCTTGGTTTTTTTGTTTTCCTGTCTTTTTACAAGGTAAAATAGGTTTGCTTTACCTACGAACGTGTTTTTATTAATGTTTTAGCTCACCTGAGTACAGCATGCGCAAGATTGAGCTATTATTGTCAGTAGTCACACGGCGTCGGTCAACCATTGACTGAAATCTTGTTGTAGAATTTATACAAATGTTGTAGAAATGCATCTGGGATGGTACTTAAAACATGTGTTCAACTCTCAAGAATAATGTTATATTGAAATTTCCGTGGCAACTACACGCTTTAATTAGCCGCAGTGAATCAATTGGATTCAATCAGTGGTTCAATGTGAACTCCAATACCAAGTTTTTATTCCAGATATTTTTTAAAACTGTTAAAATTGTACATCCGATTTTGATTGTACCAATCATGGAGTATTTTTGCCTTCTTGTAAAAAATATGGTTATCAAAGGTAATCGAGTTCATTTAATGAGAAAAGGCAAACGAACATTAGGCTTGGACAGTGCAGCATACGTTCTTATTCTACCAAAATATGCTTATTGTGAGCTTGGGTAAACATCTGTGGTCTGCCGTGCATCGTCAACATTTACATGGTAAAAACTCTGCATGCCACATTTATAGCATAATCTTCAAGAAACTTTGTCATAACATTAATCCAAATGATATCTAGGCAAATTTCGAAATTGGGTCACTTTGTCAAATCAAAAAAAAAAAACACCAGAAGTCATAATTGTTAGTCCAATTTTCTTGAAACTTGCTTAGAATATGTGTTCTCATGATATATCAGAAACGGTTCCCTGCCGCTAAAAACAGGCCTCTAGGGGGCGGGCAGTTTTCGTTATATGGCTTAACTGAATCCTTGTGAAGACTCTAGAAGTCCCATACTTTGTCCAATGTTCATGCAACTTACTTAGAACCTTTTTTGTAATGATATCTCGGGTGAATTAGAAATTGGGTTACTGTCCGTTAGAAAATGGCCTCAATGTTTGCGATGCAGTTTTAATTATATGGCGATAGTGAAACATTGTGTACACTCTAGAAGTCATAGTTTGCCCAATCTTCATTAAACTTTCTCACAGCATTTGTTGTAAATATATAGTGGCTGTGTCCGCAAATTGTTCCGGTCCTTAAAAAATAAAACCTCGTGAACACTTGAAGTCCCATTTTTATCCAATCCTCATGAAACTTATTCAGAATATTTGTTCTAATGATGTCTTTGCTGAGTTAAACAAAACGAATCCGGTCTGTTACACCAGTGGGCGGAGCAGTTTTCCTTGTATAGCTATAGTGAAACTTCGTTAACAGTCACATTTTTTCCCAACTAGCAAAACTTTATCAAAACATTCGTTCTTATGATGTCTGAGCCAAGTGCAAAAGTGGTTCTGGGTAAAAGCAACGTAACATGTAGCTGCTTAGAATAGTTTCTTCGAATCTCAGGTGAGCGACCTATGACTGTGGCCCTCATGTTTGTATAATATACAGATTTATTTGTTTTTATTTATTTCAAGTTTCCAAACATCTTTGCACACAAACAATTAGTGGCGTTTGCCTTTTCTTATTGTCTTGATGTGTATATTCTGCAGTCATATTAAAGCGTGCATAGCACGTTGCCAATCGACTAACATCTTAGATGGAATGATCCTGTGTATTTCGCTTTTACATGCGGTAGGCGTCTAATAAAGATTATCCTTTGATTCCTCGTTGAAGCAGACGACTAACAAGATGCATAACCACAGCCGAGATTCGAATGCAAAGAATCATCTTCGCGATACCTGAATAATGGTGTTTTCTCGTTATATAAATAGACTCAATGTCAATTAAACCAAAGAAAAGCTTGTTGCTGATGTGAAGTGTTTTGTTCACGCTCATTTCATTAAACACATGTGTACACATGCTAATAAAACTGTTCACATGTTTATTATTTTTAAGAAGCTGAAGCTTAATTGTTTGATACAATGCTCATGTTTGAGCAGCAAGGTATTATTGTATATAAATGCATATGTTTGGTATTAATCTTGATTATACACTGTTTCGTCTACAAATGGATCGACTGCACGAATATTTCGTTTAAAGTATATACATCTAGGTGATGCACTTCACAAACCAAATAGAAACTTTACTTCAAATATTGCTTTAAACTATTGGGGGATTTAGCTGATACCCGTATTGCCCAAACTAGATGTAGAAAGGACTACGCGTCGTTCACTGACATGACATATTATTTGTGCCGTCATTATTTAGTCACTTTAGATGTTGGTCACATTAAGGGGCATTGGTGTTTCTCACATGATTTTATTATCGACTTTCCATTTGTTCGTACCTTCATTAAATATAATATGACAGTCTACAAACTGTTCAAATATCAATGTAATATCATGTTTCGAACGCATGATTAAGTGCTATATGATCCTTCTTTCACTAATCTCATAATCGGGCATTGATAACGCATACACCACTTTGTTGCTACTGTTTGTGTTTGTCAACTCTGCATCATTCCTGATGCATTGTGTCGCATGTTTATACCCTAAGCGTGGATCAAGACGATTATCAATTTATCCAAGTACCACAGGTGTTTGCAATATTGCCACCTGTTCTTTTATTCTTATGAAGCTGTATGTGTCCCATTCCATACATGACCATCCAGTAATAGACCGATATGATGACACGGCTTGAAGATAATTCTTACTCATTATAAATTTTAATGAACCAATTATCAGAAGATAATATATAAAGGTATTGATTGTAGTAGGAATTGCCTTAACTTAAGTGCTCTGAACATTTGTTATTTATTTATTATATTTATGCATTGGCCCATCTTGATCAACGCCCGTAATTCTGACTTGCAGTATAATATTAATAACTGTGTTATTTTTATTTCAAGAATACATCACGTAGTTCGTCGGCAAAGATTTGAAAATAGTGAATCTTTATATACACCATCCCTATAATGTAGACATGTGCATTTTCCCAGGTCCATCTTCTCCAATGATTTTTCAGGCAGATTTTTTCCTTCGATTACAACAGGTGATTGTCTATGGAAATTTTGTTTTGGAACTGGATCTTTGGAACTTTGTTCGCAGTATCCTTGTAGTGTGGCATATTTCAGGCCCTTGTGATTCAAGCATTGTACAGTTAGTAATTGCTCTTTAATAAAACATAGTACATTTTCCATCGTTATGAAAGATCGTTGATCTAAAAGAACTAATAAGCCAAATTAAATGGCATTTTTTAAGCATCCAGCTCCTCTACCAAGGGTTTTCTGCGTATTGTTAGGTTGTACCGTTCCATCGATATTTGAAGGAGTTAACGCCCTTTGCTTATTTAATGGCTTATTTTCCTTTCCCTTGCTTACAAGCAAGCCATCCATTGACAAAACACATTATCGGGGAGAATGGGACACTATTTTGATGTGTTTTAACATGAATTGCAATACGCATCGTCCATTTTGTATTACTATACGATTTATGTAACTATATACCCGCAGGGCTTGAGTATACAGAAGTCACTCCGTCAGTCAGTCGGTTGATCAATTGGCACTTTTGTTTGGGTAAAATACTATAAGACTGTGGAGCGAATTTTATCCACATTTTTAAGCAATTTAATTGAAACTTAAAGCATGCCATCGTTATGATGTAAAGATCTATCTGCAAGACACTTTTTTCTTGTCTAATGGGCCACACGTTCCTTAGTTAAGTGACCTATATGCCGTTTTAACAGTAGTAGTATACAATTTGTGAAGCAGGCTATTTCTGTATTTCTCAAGCGCTAAAACTGAAACTTAAATGTGTCATCACTTAAAGTGCAAATGTTCAAGAAACTTTTCATCCCCTGTGACCATACATATTTTTGAGTTGTATATGTTATTGGTGACACTTAAGGCGCAGTTTCCCCTTTGGGTGGGCATTTCAGGTCATTCTTAAGCGATTATTCAGTCAGTTATTTTCTTTTCATTACAAAACGCACATTTTCATTGTTACAATTGGTGGAACTAATAAGCTAATTTAAAAGACATTTATTCACAGCTTCTTACCAAGGGGTAATCCTTCTTTACCAATTGCATAGCAACCCATCATATTACTCATCCAGTTTTATGCTTCTTCTCGTAAATAATCGTGGTAATTATCGATTCCATATATAGCTGAACAGTAATAAATGTTATCTTGATATGGCAAATAAAAGAACCGCAGCCTTTTGGCAGCTAAGGATTATCTGCAATTTATCCAGGAGTGTTTTACAATTCCATATACTATTTTATGGAGGTCTTGGGCAATACTAGAAGATTTGAATGTCTCTGACGGGGCACAAGCATACAATTGGTTAACACATTTATTACTAATCCGATAACTGCTATAGGCCAAGGAATGAATGAGATGATTGATGTGTTGATCTGCTTGCACGGAGGCTTGGTGTGATTAAACTTGCGGATGCTCTTTTCCAATCCATCGCTGTTTTATGTAGTAAAGATTTTCGAGACAATCCCCGAGTTATTATATCTACTGACAGTGAATTATAGTTGCCGCAATGATACCCGCAATAACTCATTAACAGTTGTTATAAATTCCCAGATGAAGTCCTATTGGTTGTTATAATTCACAATATTCCTATTGCTGGACCAACTTATCCTTTTTTACCGCTATACTAGAAATTCTACTGCCCGTTCTGCTCTAGTTTTTTTTTAAGTTGCAGTGTTGTTTTTAAATGAGTACTGTGCATTTATTATAAGTTAATTCGTATGTTAAATTCACATCGTAAAGTAATTTTGTTGAAACATATGTTGACTTGTATTTATTTTGATTTTTATTGATTTGATGTAATATTTCATTTTTATTCTACGAGTATAATTAAAAGAAGTTTAATTTTGTTACATTATCTTAATAACTATTGGTGTGGTTTCAATGTCACAACGCCAAACAATTTTATTGTTACAAATTTCAAACAATATATTCTGTTCACTTTAACACACCTTATAATATCTGAAATCTTACACAAGTTTCATCTTTATATTGGAAAAAATGCATTTAACAAAAATTCTATTAATCCTGTAAAAAAAATTATGTTCTTTAATACTGATTTGTGATTCAGAACCATTGGTCGTTTGTAATTGAGGTTGAATATTAAATAATATTAGTAGAAGATAGGTTTGAAACCAAATAAGTAATAAGCCAAGTAATTCGTTTTAATTATATCAATATTAAAAATTAATAAATAATTAGCATTTTAGGTAGGAGTCACCAGAATGTGTCATTAATTAACACTATAAATATGAAAAGAAGTGTTCAAGAAGTTAATGATTACGATTATTTCTGATAAATTGTGTTTTGTTCTTCTAATTGAAATATTGTGTTTAACATGATATGATTGAGAGCCATTTTGTTTGAATGAATGCTTTTTGTAGTGATTGAACTAATGTCGGCTGTGATTTATCATCTTATGATGTGAAGCTAATTATTTAAAGTTCATTTGCTTGACATGCATGGTACATAATGGCTCTGTATGCATTTCCGTTCCCTACGTGTCTATAGCCTTAACGGGTAGAATAAATTGCACTGACGCTATGACACATCTTATTATCTTATTAGGCTTTGCTGCGTGTATACTTAATGCAAATAATCTTGGAAACGCTCAAAGATCAATATTGGCATTCTTCCAAATAAAAAGAAAATAACAGAAACTAACACACACAAAAACACATGTCATGGGTTGCATTTTCAGAAGAACTATTACGTAAATCTAAAACATTATATTGTGAAAGGATACCTAGTTCCTGTAATTAATATTGAATCATTAACCATGAAAGTTGCTCTGCAGTTAGTCAATATAAATAACAATAAAGAGTTCACTGCTGTTTCTTGTTTTTGCGGACTTTATGTGTTTGTTATTTCAGCTATTTTGATATGAACTCTCCTGATTGGGCATTGGTTCGGTGCCTTTTTCGGTGCAACTATGTTTTGGCACAATCAATCAGGTGAACCCCCACTCGGAGCTCTCTCATTTAGGCTGAAACTGAATTCTACTAAAACTGATTATTTTGTCTGCCAACTTATGGGATCGATCCAATGTTTTCATGGAGCTCTTGTTTATATTGTTCTGGCTTAAATTGAGGCACGTATTAAAGTCGCTGAGCAAATAAAACTTAGAACCATGGAAGATGAGGACAGGCTAAACTCCACCAAAGTCAATAAGCTGCTGACGCTTTACCCACAACCTCCCTATGAGGTCATCATTACTCATGGTGAATACGAGTAATTTATGCAACAAGTGTTATTGGTATAATTGTAAGTGCATACATAATGCGAAAGCAGTTGCTTCATATACCCAGCTTGACGTAACAATGTGTTGCAACTACGTTATTTTTTGTATTCCAGTACATAAGTTCAAATAACTAAGTTAGGCATTTTCTAATACCTGAAACAAAATACATTGAAAATGGGCAAAATAGCATTATTCCAGTCAATATATTTGGTTTACATTGTTTAATCTGTATGAAACGTTTGATAATCCAAACCAGCATCATAAGGATCTTAATTGAGATTTTATTCAGAGCTAGTTTGGTCAAGGTTAATGTCACTGTTACCAAAGTTGAAAAATTGTTTCAGCTCAATGACTGAAGTTTAATGCGGTTTTGTTCTTTTTTTGTGTGTGGTGATATGTTTACTTACCGATCTAGTTTGGGATTGATTAATTGTATTGCCTGAGGTGAGCGATATAGGACCGTATAACACATCTTGTTGTTTTAATCACCTTTTTTCTAGCTTGAATTATATTTCAGTACATGGCACACAACTGAAAGAACCAATAGTTTTCCGAAAGAAGGAAGCTAGTCGGGGTATTGAACACGATGAACAAGAAAATCTGAATGGACATCTCAACTGAAAGAAAGTTCCTCATGCAACAATACATGTTTTAAATAAAAATTAAACAAGAATTGCTTTATGTGTTCTTATTAAAACGTTTGTTCAAATTATGGACAGTTATCATGATCCAAAAGCTTGTACTGCGAATTGTCTTTAGCAACAGCTGGGAATGTCTTTCATAACCATACCTCTAAACGACCTGTAAATGTATATGTACTTAAAATTGCAACGACTTTCGTGAATATACTTCATTTAATCCCTTCTCGTCATGTTAATGCCTATTGGCTTATAGTTTCATCTGGTCAAGCATATATGTCGCACAAAAGATAAAACTTCGTGATCGAACACCTGCCTTTTTCGAACACATGTCTTATTCGATCACCTGTCTTATTTGATCATCTGTCTTCTTTCAAAACGCGTGGAATGTTTGCAAAGTTAACTGACTGCACGACGGAAGTAAGGGCATCTGGTGTCTCCTCAAAAGAACTGAGTGCCTTTGAATGCTTGTGCGTTTCGTGCGTGCAAACAACAACACGAATTGGATTCCACGGATTCCTCCTATGCAATACTACTTATTTGATGACAATCAGTGCTACCTGATACATTTCACGATCTGTTTTCATAGCAATCTTGAAATACCTGTAGATGACAACACTGTTTTGAAATCATCGTGTTATGATGCACTAAAATGTGCCACGATTTTACAGCTAGTACAATCGGTATGCTTCGTGTGAGGTAAATGTTAAGATGCATGTCAGGAAACTGTTTCTGTAACAACTACCAAAGATATTTATTAAACATTTGGCTTGACTAAAATTAATTTAACACATACATTTTCGTAATGAAATGCGCCTTTTGTCATGAACACAATACTTATTGCAGCAACTCTGATTTATCCTTTTAACAAAACGGAGATATAATAAAGAAAGCAACTTTTTATTTCATTGGTGATGTGTTCCATTTAGACTTACGTCAAGTACTGTATAAGTGAATATTTCCGCGTGTCGAAAAGTTAGCGAATTCAAAATAACAGGCATTTCGCGTGCGGAAAGGTTAGCGAATCGCCCGTATCAAAAGAAAATAAATATTTCAAGTTGTAAAAATTGCAATTTATTGCTGGTAACATACAATCCGATTATGATTGGTTTTCAGATACTTACCGTTAGTTTAAACGATTTAAAGCGATTGACGGATTATAACTGACAACATTTAAACAGTGTTAGTGTTGTGAAATATTTGTTTATGTTAAAGGATAAATTGATCTTGCTCTATGTTTACTGTTTAACTGATTTGTGATCAAACTAATCTTGTGAAATAAAATGAAGCATTGTTTGTTCTGTGTTTTTCTTTGTCAAAAATTGCTGTTTGCTGGTAGTTGTTCTCTTGCATTACAAGAATGTATAAGGCAATTGCGAGATACAGGTGTTGTTGTTAACACCTCCAGTGTAATGAGTGTTGCGATCGGTATAATGGAAAATACATGTAACTATAAGCAAGGCCTGTTCTCCGATAACAATAATCCTATTGTTATCAAGCGATAAGCTGTGAAAACATGTTTTCCTACTGAGGCTTGATAGTTAGTCAAACATAATAATACATTTACTTTGTTTTAAACTTGTTTGTATATATTTCTCCGAACACTTATAATCGCAATTATTTTTAATCGATCACAAAGTATATTTTTTTTATCATTAACCGGTGTCAAGATTAAAATTCTAACACGATGGAATATAGTAATTATCTTTACCCGGTGTCACCGTAAATTTCTACCTCAATGGCGGCGCAATTTTGGCTGGCAGAAAATTTAGCGAATTTATTGCGTTCGCGAAATTCGCAAATATTTCCACTTCGCTAACTTTACCACTCATACAGTAACCAGCACCTACCTGTTAACGGTTATCTCGTCGGCATTATTTTCGTCTGCGGTTTGAATGGTGTAAGTCGTCTGCTTCATTGAGAACGCGAATGAAAACTGCAATCAGACGCCTATCTCTCATAAAAGAGATATTAAACGGATCACTTCGTCTTCGGGTGTAATTTTATTGCTTGTTTTTATCGTTCTGCTTGTTTTGTAAATGCGTTTTAATAGGAATTATTTACCTATGAGAGTATTTTTCTATGAATACTTTAAGCTAACCTGAGCACAGCATGCTCATAAGTGAGATATTCTTGTCAGTCGCCATACAGCATTGGTGAATAATTGACTGAAACTGTGTTGTAGAATTTATACACATTTTTTAAAATGCATCTTGGATGATACTTAAAACATCTGTTCAACACTCGAGAATATTTTGATATTGCAAACTTTCCGTGGCAACTATACGCTTAAATTACCCGCCATGAATCAATGGGATTTGCTAAAAATGGGGTTAGACAGCGTTGGATCAGTTTGCATGGCATGGCTTTATTGACACGTTTGAAACTCGGCATGACTAAAACCTTATCCCACCGAAATGTTAATTACATGACTACCAATTTTCTTTAAGTTGTTTTTATAGTCAAACACATAACTGTCAGTGGTTCAATGTATGACTAAAGCTGTTTTCTATCGAAATATTTATTAAATGACTAACACATTTCTTCAAGCTGTTTTTATTGTCAAAAACAGAAATGTCAGTGGTTCAATGTAAACTCCGATACCAACTTTTTATTCCAGACATTTTTAAAAAAAACTGTTAAAATTGCACATACGATTATGATTGCTTACTAGCAAGGATTATTTTTGCCCTGTTGTAACAAATATGGTTACCAAAGATAATCGACTTTATTTTATGAAAAATGGCAAACGAGCAGTAGGCTTTGAAAGTGCAGCATACGTTCTTATTCCAACACAACATGCTCATGTAAAACTTGTGAAAAGTTTGGTCTGTCGTGCGTTGTCAATCTTTACATTGCGAGCACTTCACATGCCACATTTATATCCCAATCTTCACGAAACTTTGTGAGATTATTTATCCAAATGATATCTTGGCCAATTTCGAAACTTGGTGGCTGTGTCAAATATAAGAAAAACATGTGAACACCAGCAGTAATATTTGTCTATCCAGTCTTCATGAAACTTGATAAGAATATGTGTTCTTATGATATCTCAGAAACGGTTCCGCTCCGTTAAAAACATGGCCACCAAGGGGCAGGGCAGTTTTTGTTATATGGCTATAATGAATCCTTGTAAACACTATCGAAGCCACATGCTTCGTCCAATGTTCATGAAACTTACTAAGAACTTTTTTTTAATGATATATCGGGGGATTTCGAAAATGGTTGTTTTCCGTTAAAAAATAAGGCCTGAATGGTTGCGACGCTGTTTTCATTATTTGGCGATAGTGAAACATTGTGTACACTCTAGAAGTCATATTTTGTCCAATCTTCGTAAAGCTTTCAAAAAATGCTTATGGGTAAAATCAATGTCACATGTATTATACAAACATCATAAAAACTGCGTAGAATAGTTCCTTCGATTCTCAGATGAGCGACCTTGGTCCTCATGATTGTATGATATCAACATTTATTTGTTTTTAATTATTTTAAGTTTACAAACATAATTGAACAAAAACCAATTAGTGATGTTTGCCAGTGCCTAGTGTCTTGATGTGCATATTCTGCAGTCATATAAACGCGTACATAATATGTTGCCAATCGACTAACATCTGAGATTGAATGATCCTGTTTATGTCGCTTTTACGAGCGGTAGGCGTCTAATAAAGGTTATATTTTGCTTCCTTGTTGAAGCAGACAACTAACAAGATGCATAACTGCAGCTCAGATTTGAATTCACAGAATCATATTCATGTAACCTGGATAATGGTGATTTCTCCTTAGATAAGCAGACTCAACGATGTCAATAAAACAAAAACTAACTTGTTGCCGATAAATGAGTTTGCTTTTTTCAAACTTATTTCATTAAACACAGATGTACAAAACTGTTGACATGATGATTATTTATTAGAAGCTGATGTCTAATTGTTTGATGCCATGCTCACGTTTGATCAGTAAGGTTTTATTGAATATTACTGTCTACAAATGCATATATTTTGGTATTCGCTAAAAGGAGAAACAAATGATTTACGATTACACTTGATTACACGTGATATATAATACACTGATTCCTCTTAAAATGGTTTGACCAAAAAGAAACTTTACTTCAAATTGTGCAATAACTGATTGGGAAATTTAGCTGATACCAATATTGCCAGAACTATATGTAGAAATGACTACGCGTCTTTCCAGAACCTGACATGACATATTGTTTGTTTTCTCATTCTTAAGTCATTTCAGTTATTTGTCAAATGTTATGGCATTGATGAGTCTCACATGAGTATATGATCGACTTTCAATTGTTTCGTGCCTTCTTTAGATATAATGTGACAAATTACAAACCGTCCAATTTGCAATGCAATATCATGTGTGGAACGCATGATGAAGTGTTATATGATCCTTCTTTCACTAATCTCATAATCTTGCATTGATAACGCATACACCACTTTGTAGCTACTGTTTGTTTTTGTCAACTCTACACCATTCCTGATGAATGTTTCGCTTGTGTATACCCTAAGCGTGGATCAAGACGATTATCTGTTTATCAAAGTACAACAGGTGTTTGCAAGATTGCCAGCTATTCTTTAATACATATGGAGCTGTATATGTCCCATTCTATACATGACCATCCTGTCATAGACCTTTATGATGGAACTGATTGAATATTATTCGTGCTCACTGTATAATGTTTGATGCACCGATTATAAGATGATAAGCATTGATTGTTATATGAATTTAATTAACTCAAATGCTCTGAACGTATGCGATTATTTTTTTATTTTCATGCCTTGGCCTTTCTTGGCAAAAGCCCATAATTCTGTCTGTCAATATAATTATAATAAGTTTGTCCTTAGTATGTCGAGTATTCATCAAATAGTTCATCGGCGTCATTGCTCACGTTGAGTTTTGCGTGTAACACATCAATTTCACTGTAACCAATATAGGCATTTAATTAAAACTTCATACATGCGTAATTTTGTACGGCAATTTAACAATGGCTATAATTCTGACCTTCAGTTAAGCAGAATTCTACAAAAATCGGTTTCGGTGTTTCGTTTAAAAAGCAGAATTCTAAAAAATCGGGTTCAATGTTGCGTTTAATAAGGACGTATCTTTGTATATATGACACACATTCAATTAAAACTAAACTTGACGGTCATAACATGAGGTCACTGACCAAGGTGATAAATTAGACCAGTCGAATTAAGCACCTTTCTGTGGTGAGACATGTTTGGGTGTAACTTTATATATACTGAATTATATATACTGAAACTACTACGTATATTTAATTGTTACTTCCTATAAGTAATACCAGAAAACATGCGATAGACGTGTCCTGTTTTTGTATATGAGTTGACTTCCTAATCATTTTAACATTTTCAATATCAATGTACATGCAATATATTTAGCGGGACATAAACAGCTTAATGCCAAATTATAAAATAAAATAACTGACGTTTATTTAAGCACATAAAAGCTTGACTCCACGCTTGTTGTCGGTACGTTTGTGTTGGTAGCTATATAATATAATAGTCAGTAAACGCTGTACTGTTTAAAACATATAACATGTTATCGCACAGTATTGTTTTAAACCATTCATCGATAACAATTACAAAGTATTCAACACGGGAATGATGAAAAGCGGAAAAATACGTGCAAAAGATTATGCTTGCATTATACGTTCCAAAGCTCTACACTATGATAAATCGAGTTTGGATAAACATTTACTAAGGTAAATCTTTTCAAAGGAGCATGAACCACTTTAATAAGGAGTATACATATGTATTGTTTCCTTCTTTGTTGGTCAATCTGGCTGCTTCGTTATGCAACCCTTTGCCGTGCACCCTCACCTTCTAGGTGATAGTATATGTGACATCATTTTAGACCAGAAGATCAAAATTTAACGACAACCTCATTTCTTAGAGCATTCAGTCAGACACAAATCTGTTGTTTTGATACATTATTAGAAAAATACGCATCTTTATTGTGTCAAACATGCACATTTAAACATTCCACGTTCTGATGTATTATACTTTAAATGCATTTTACATCCGACGGGCAAATAGTGTCATACACAATGATTGTTTAACGATACTTGAAATCATTTCGATAAAATAAAGAAATAGTAGAAATGATAAAATACCATAATAATGTCTTATGCAAATACATCTCTTTTTTAAAGAACTCATGTGTTTGATTACTCTTTTTCGACATTAACTGACAACACGACAGTGATGCACTCTCCTCTTGGTAATTCTCCTTCGTTTCGTGCAAACATGAATACACATTGCATTTCACGGATACCCCCTATGCAAAAATACTTATTTGATATCAATCAGTGATACTTACTACATTTCAGGATCGGTTTTGAATCGCTTTCTATAACTACCTGTAGATGAAACACTGCTTCTGCATTTCTTTGTTCTGATTTGCCACGGTACGCTTTATTCTAAAATTGTTTTGTTAAGTGTGGGGTTTAACTTTAGTTTCATTTTCATTAAACTAAATTCGCGGCATAAGTACGCTCAAGAAAAAATAATCAATATTTTTAACTAGCACCAACAAGAAAATGAACACACACACAATGTAGCAGTTTTCGCATGTTTATACTCATAAGTGTGGATCAAGACAATTAGTAGTTAATCCATTTACCAGAGGTGTTTGAAAGCTTGTCATCTGTTCTTTAATAAGTAGTAGCTTTATGTGTCCCCTTTGAAGCTTGAACATCCGCTCATGGACAAGTACGATAACAACTAAAGCTTTTTTAGCCAGAAGTGCATAACCATACATACTTATAATTATCTCAGTTTGTTTTCGCATCACCTGTTCTTTTTAAAAACACATTCTTACTATAACTTCACGTACACAATACATAAATCATAAATAAAAAATCGTGTACAAATAGTTGTTTGTCTTCCAAAATCTTGAATAGTACGTGTGTCTTGTCAGATTAAACTATGTATACTTTTATCGTAAAACAAGTATAAAAACCAATTATGACGTTCTTTGTTCTTTCATTATCCAAGGTTGTATTTGTTTTATTGATAGTTTTATACAATTGGTTCTTCCTTAACAATTGCAAACAATCATCCACAGTCTATGACATTTTAAAAGGCTGACACGTGTATGTCAAAAAGGTCATGTTTTATAAACATACTTTTTCAAAGTTCTTAAATCAGATAGATCGAGTACTGAGATATACTGAGTAATCTTACATAGTTTTCCGTCTTTTGTCTGTGTTATGAACTCTTTGCCAAACACCATTGCGTGGTAGGTGTTACCGTTTTTGACAGCCGGTATACGTGTAATACCAATCCAACGACAATGTGATACATAACATATTCAAATCTGATAGGTATCTGTTTTTATTTACAATGAGTGATTAATGAATATTTGTATTAAGCAATACATAGAATTCAAGTAACATGATTGTGGGTTCGTTGCCTCGTATATATTTTGGATAAAAGTGAAAACGCGCAAAATGCCTAGAATGTCGTGTAATTGTGCATTAATGTTTAAAATGTGTACATGTCAATGTCAATGTCAAATAAGAAAAACGGTTTCCGCTCAATAACTTGAGTTGGAATGGAGGTTTTGTATTGAAATCGTGTATATAAGTAGCTTACATGCATACCAAGATTTGGAGTACATCCTGGGCCAGTCGGAGCCTCTTGGGTTTGGGTTCAATGTCACTGTAATTAAACATAATTTTTTTTTTGCATAATACTTGTAAATTGAATCTTAATGGAGATATTGTGCTGCACTATGTACATAGCTTTCATGTACATATAGAGTGATATTGCATTTTAGGCCAGTGGAGCGAATAAAAACGTATATGTTCTAAAATATTGGTGATTCAGTAACATTGATCGTTTGTGATTGAGGTTGAAGAAATATTATAAGTAGAACTAAGATTTGAAACCAAATAAGCAATAAGCCAAGTAATTTGTTATGTATTAATATTTCTTATACAAAAATGATCATCATTTTTTACAGATGTCGCCCATATTCGTCATAAATCAACACTATTAATACGGAATTAAGTGTTCAAAAAGTTAATGATTACGATTTTTTCTGAAAGTGTTTTGTTCTTCTTACTTTGAAAAATTGCTGCAGTCATAGTAATATTTTTTTATCCAATTTTATGTTTCTACTGGTGAATAATTGTGGTAATTATCGATTCCATATATAGCTGAACCGTAATAAATGCTATCTTGATATGGCAAATAAAAGAAAGACAGCTTTTGGCAGCTGAAGATTCTCTGCAATATATCCAGGAGTGTTTTACGATTCTATAAGCTATTTCATGGAGGTTTGGATAATCCAAGATTTGAATGTCTCTGAAGGGGGCACGTGCATCAAAAATAATGGTTGACAAATTTATTACAAATCCGATAACTCTTGAACAGGGGGGCATGCGTATACGGGAGCTTACCGCGTTTAAGTGAGGTTACGGGTGCAAAACTTCAAAGATGGCGTCGTTTTCGTGTTTTTCGTGAAGGAGTAGCGGATATTTTCATTCGGTAAGCCAGCTTATATTTATATTTCTTTTAAATGAATACGCTCTTTCGGCTCTACGGTGTTTGTGCTCACCTCGGTTTTTTGTTTAAATGCCGTAGACGTCGGAATAAAAAAGTTATTGTAGCAAAACCAGCGACAAATTTGTTGTTAAATTTCTTGACCTTCGAGATGTTGGATGTTCGAATATCATTTTCTCTCAAAATAAACAGTATTTGTGCATGTTAACAGTAAACTATAACATAAATCACGATTATTTAATTATCTCGACGCGTTTGTTTGTCTATTAATTCATTTAATACCGAATTATAACGGTTTTGCTTCAATAACTTTTTTATTCCGACGTCTACGGCATTGAAACAAAAAACCGAGGGGAGCACAAACACCGTAGAGCCGAAAGTGCGTATTCATTTAAAAGAAATATAAATATAAACTGGCCTACCGGGTGAAAATATCCGCTACTCCTTCACGAACAACACTAAAACGACGCCATCTTTGAAGTTTTGCTCCCGTAACCTCACTTAAACGCGGTAAGCTCCCGTATACGCATGCCCCCCCCCCCTGTTGAAGGCCAAGAAATAAATGAGATGAATGATTTGTTGATCTTCCTGCACGGCGGCTTGGTGTGATTAAACTTGCGCATGCTCTTTTCCCATCCATCGCTGGTTTATGTGGTTAAGATTTTCGAGGCAATCCCCGAGTTTGTATATCTACTGACAGTGAATAAAAGTTGCCGCAATGATACCCGCAATAACTCATCAACCGTGTTTATCAATTCCCAGATGAAGTCCTATTGGTTGTAATGATTCACAATATTCCTATGCTTGAATCAACTGATCATTTTGTACAGCTTTTCCTGAAATTCTTCTTCTTTTCTTCCAGTTTCTGAATAAGTGTTTTAAGTTTGATGTGATGTTTTAAAACGAATAATGTGCATTTAATGTCTTTGGTATGTCACATTAACATTATAAAGTAAAAAGTGTTGGCATTTTTTTAATTGATTTGTTATTGATTTGATGTGAATTGTAGATATAATTGTAATGCATTTTATTTCTGTTGTTTTGTTACATTTCTCTCAATAACTACTTGTGTGGTTTCAATGTCACAACTTAAAACAATTTAATTGTCACATCTTCAATCAACAAATTCTGTTCAACTGGACACATATACTAATATCTGAAATCTTACATAAGTTTCATCTTCATATCGGAAAAAAATGCATTTTACAAGAAATTTATGAATCCTGTAAAATACTAATATGTTTTATAATATAAATTGATGAGTTAGAACCATTGACCGTTTATGATTTATGGTGTCGAAATTAAAGTAGAACAACGGTTGAAAACCAAATAATTAATAATTCAAGTAATGAGTTATATATCAATATTACTAATTAACAAATAATAAGCATTTTTGGGCAGGAGTCACCAGTATTGGTCATAAATCAACACTATTTATACTGAAAGAATTGTTCAAGAAGTTGAAGATTGAGATTAGTTTTGATAGTGGTTTGGTCTTCTAATGGAAATAGAGTGTTTAACATGATATGTTTAAGAGCCATTTTGTTCGATTGAATGCTTTTTGCAGTGATTGGACTGATGCCGGCTGTGATTTATGATCTTTATATGTTAAGCTAATTATTTTAAGTTCATTTGCTTGAAATGCTTGGTATATAAATGGCTATGTATACATTTCCGTCACCTATGTGTCCATAGCTCTGTATGCATTTCCGCCCCCTACGCGTCTATAGATCTGTATGCATGTCCACCCACTACCTGTCTATAGCCTTAACATATATAGACTCAATTGCAATGCCACAATGACACATTTTAATATCTTATTAGGCTTTGCTGTGTCATTTCTGTATGCAAATAATCTTGGAATCGCTCATAGATCCATGTTGGATTGCATTTTTAGAAGAACTATTATGTGCATCTGGACATTTATATTGTGAAAGGGTGCCTAGTCCCTTTAAACAATATTGAATCATAAATCACGAAGGTCGCTTTGCAGTCAGTTAATTACACTTAAGAGTATGTTGCTGATTCTTCTTTTGGTGGACTTTATTTGCTGGTTATTTCCGCTATTATGATATGTACTTCCTTGACAGTGCATTGGTTCGGTTCCTTGTTCACTGAAATTATGTTTTTGAACACTCACTCAGTTGAACAATATGGAGCTGATATTAAGGCTGAAATTAAGTTCTACCGAAACGCATGCTTGTTCGACCAACTCGTGGGATTGATTCAATTCCCTCGTAGAGCTCTTGTTTATATTGTTCAGGCTCAAATTGAGGCCCGTATTAAAGTAAATGAACAAACGGAACTTAAAAACGTGCAAGCTGCTGACAATGAAAAAATAAGATAGTATATGTATATTGAATTATTGCTAGCGGACGGGTGGGCGGCGTCAAACAGATGGTTTCTAGTCAATATATTTAGTTTGCACTGTTCAATCTTTATCAAACTTTGGATAAGAATGCTGGCATCAATAAGATCTTGATATTGTATTTGGAGCTACAATGTAGTTGTCTTAAGGTCACTGTTACTACAAAAAGAAAAAGTGTTTGCTCCCAATAACTTTGGATGGAGGTATTGTGATGCACTGAAATGATGTACGTAAGTTGTCTACTTGAAGACATATCTTGCGATTTCTTTCAAGATCAGTCAGGTCATTGCCTTGTTCATTGTTTCTAAAAATAGAAAAACGGTTTCATGGAGACCTAACATGTGATTATCCCCACACTTTTTGAAAAAAAGGTGGGGATATTGTGGTTATCTCCGCCGTCCGTCCATCTGTCCGTCCGTCTGTCTGTCTGTCTGTCTGTCTGTCTGTATGTCTGTCTGTCTGCCTGTCCGTCCGTCCTGGCCAATATCTCCTCCTACACTATTAGCACTAGAACCTTGAAACTTACACACATGGTAGCTATGAGCATATGTGCGACCCTGCACTATTTGGAATTTTGATCTGACCCCTGGGTCAAAAGTTATAGGGGTTGGGGTGGGGCCGCGTCAGAAATTATCACTCATTTTTTTAGGTTATTTTACATTTACTTCTTTATTTCTACACCGATTCACTTCAAATTGATACTGGACCTCTCTTATGACAATACGGTCAATCTCAACCATGCATGGCCCCATTCCCAACCCTGGGGCGCCCCGCCCACATAGGCCACACCCACCAAAAATTTCCATTTACTATAATTTTTTCATTTCTACACGGATTCACTTCAAATTGATACTGAACTTCTCTTATGACATTAGGGTCAATCTCAACTATGCATGGCCCCATTCCCAACCCTGGGGCGCCCCGCCCACATAGGCCACACCCACCAAAAATTTCCATTTACTATAATTTTTTCATTTCTACACGGATTCACTTCAAATTGATACTGAACTTCTCTTATGACATTAGGGTCAATCTCAACTATGCATGGCCCCATTACCAACCCTGGGGCGCCCCGCCCACATAGACCACACCCACCCAAAATTGCCTTTACTATAATTTCTTCATTTCTACACCGATTCACTTCAAATTGATACTGAACT
Organism: Dreissena rostriformis; assembly: GCA_007657795.1. Classification (NCBI taxonomy): domain Eukaryota; kingdom Metazoa; phylum Mollusca; class Bivalvia; order Myida; family Dreissenidae; genus Dreissena; species Dreissena rostriformis. The sequence continues at coordinate 284,372 of VMBQ01001818.1, read as the reverse complement.
TCTCTTATGACAATACGGTCAATCTCAACTATGCATGGCCCCATTACCAACCCTGGGGCGCCCTGCCCACATAGGTCACACCCACCCAAAATTGCCTTTACTATAACTTCTTCATTTCTACACCAATTCACTTCTAATTGATACTGAACTTCTCTATGGCAATACGGTCAATCTCGACTATGCATGGCCCCATTACCAACTCTGGGGCACCTGTAGGTCAAACATTCGGTGTGGGGATACGCGTCGGCCTCTGCCGCGTCATTTCTAGTTGTATTTGTGGCTAGTCAGGTCGAGGTAAATTACACTTAAATTAGAAAAAAACGGTCTCCTCTCGATCACTTGAGTTGGGATGGGATTGTACTCAAATCTTGTTTGTAGAATGCTTAAATGCAGATCTAGATTGGGATTCCATTTTGGGTCAGTCAGTTTCAAGGTCATTGTTACTTAACATTAAAAACCACGTGTTTCGCCTAATAATTTGATTTTGAATGGATATATTGTGCTTAAATGTGGCGTGTTCTGAGAAAACTGGGCAATGGTTGTGCGTAAAGTGTCATCCCAGATTAGCCTGTGCAGTCCGCACAGGCTAATCCGGGACGACACTTTCTGCATAAACTGGATTTTTCCTAAGAAGAGACATCATTTAAACGAAAAATTCCATTAAAGCGAAAATTGTCGTCACTGATTAGCCTGTGCGGACTGCACAGGCTAATCTGGGATGACAATTTACGCACAAGCATTTTGCCCAGTTATCTCAGAACACGCCACAAATGTGTACAGTGCTTACATGTATATCTAGCTGGTATTCCATTTTTGGCAAATTGGGTTAAGGTCACTGTTACCAAAAAATGGAAAAATATTCTGCTCAATGAGTTGCGTTATTATGCGGGTATAAGTCTCAAGTTTTGTGTGATGGTAGTTTACTTACATATCTTGCTTTGGATTGCATTTTGGGCCGGATGGATCAAGGTTAAGGTCACTGTAACGTAATATAAACCTGAATCCGCTTAATAATTTGAGTTTGGGTGAAGTTATTGCGCTGAAATGTTTTGTGCATGTAGCCTACATGAGGACATAGCTTTAGATTGCACACTTATTTTAATTTATATGATACCTAAAACGCTGAAAGGGTTGTTTCGTGGCCTTGCCATGTTTCTTGTTTATTTTGACTTTATAACGTTAAACAAGAATCATTTCTTAATAAATTGGTACATATAGAGTTCACTTTACAATGAAAGATATTTGCTTCTCGCATTAGATTTTAATATGATTGAATACCTTTTATCATACATGTTATGCTTACTGTTATTCAGTTATATATGTGTTTTAATATACACATTGTAATTCCTGAAGTCAGCGATATAGGACCACATTTGCCTCTTTCAACCACGTGTGTGTAGCTTAAATTATAGTTCAGCACATCGCACAACACTGACAAAACCTATCGTATTCTGAAAGAAGGAAGCTTCTGGGGAAGTGAACAATATGTCCAAGAAAAGGGACATGTTGCATATGGAAGGAAGTTTCTCGAGCAACATAATGTTATTAAATTTGAATTATTGCGTTCTTATTACAACATTAAGGGCTGTGATGTCCAATGGATGGACATTTATCATGAAATTATAGCTTGTTCTGAGATTGACATGCTTTTTGCAACCACTGGGAATGTCTTTCATCACCATAACTCTGAACCACATGCACATGTCTATATACTTGTACTTGCAACGCCTTTCGTGAATATACGTATATCCCTTTAAGACACGTAAACACTTATTGTTCAATAGGACAAGTACTAATGTTGCGCGAACGACAACATTTTATGATCTAACACCTTTCTTATTTGAACACCTGTCTTCTTTCTAGAACGCGTGGAATGTTTTGCAAACTTAACAGACTGCACGACGGTAATAAAGGCATTTAGTGTCTCGTCGTACGAATTTTACGCCTTGGAATTTGTGTGGTCTCGTGCGTGCAAACAAGAACAAGAACTGGATTCCGCGGGTGCCTCCTATGCATTATTACGTATTTAATGGCTATCATGGCCAAGATCTGTTTTCATAGCTATCTTGAACTACCTGTTTATGAGAACACTGGTTTTGCAATGTATTTTATGATGCACTTAAAGGTACCACGATTAAACATATAGTAAAATCGGTTAGCTAATTTATCGATGTATTAAACATTGTGCAACGAAACAACGAACATTTATTTAACAATTTAATGTTCGCATGAAATGCGCCGTCTGTCATGAACACAGTATTTTTTGCAGCTCCTCTGATTTTTCCTTTACCAAATACTGCAGATAAAATGCAATAAGCAACTTTTTATTTCATTGGTGATGTGTTCAATTCAGACTTACGTCAAGTTACCAGAGCACCTACCTGTAACCGGTTATCTCGTCGGCAATATTTTCGTCTGCGGTTTAAATTGTGTAAGTCGTCTGCTTTATTGAGAACGCAAATGGAAACTGCAATCAGACGCCTATGTCTAATAAAAGAGATATTAAACGGATCACTTCGTCGTCTCCGCGTGTATTTTTTTTGTTTGGTTTTATTGTATTTCTTTCTTATAAATGAGTTTAAATAGGATTGCTTTACCTATGAACGTGTTCTATGAATATTTTAAGCTATCCTGAGTACAGCGTGCTCATGATTGAGCATTTCTTATCAGTAGTTAAACAGCGTCGGTCAACAATTGACTGAAACTGTGTTGTAGAATTTATACAAAATTTGCAGACATGCATCTGGGATGGTACTTAAAACATGTTTCAACACTCGAGAATAATGTTATATTTCAAACTTTCCGCGGAAAATTACCCGCTTTGAATCAATTGGATTTGCTTAAAATATACCGGGACAGTGTTGGATGAGTTTGCCTGGTATGGCTGTATTGACATCTTTGAAAATCGGCTTGACTAAAATCCTTTTCCACCGAAATATTTATTAAATGACTACCAAATTCCTGCAAGTTATTTTTATTGTCAAAGCACAGCTGTCAGTGGTTCAATGTGAACTCCGATACCAACTTTGTATTCCAGACATTTTTGAAATCTGTTGAAATTGCACATACTATTATGATTGTTTTCAAACAGAGGGTATTGTTGCCTTCTTGTTACTAATATGGTTACCAAATATATTCGACGTTTTTGTTTTAATAATAGCAAACGAACTTTATGCTTGGAAAATGCACCATACGTTATTATCCCACCACAACAGTTGTCCTGATATGTGGCGTGTTCTGAGAAAACTTGGTCAAATGCTTGTGCGTAAATTGTCATCCCAGATTAGCCTGTGCAGTCCGCACAGGCTAATCAGGGACGACAATTTCCGCTTTTATGGAATTTTTCGTTTAAATGATGTCTCTTCTTAGGGAAAATACAGTTTATGCGAAAAGTGTCGTCCCGGATTAGCCTGTGCGAACTGCACAGGCTAATTTGGGATGACTCTTTACGCACAAGCATTTTGCCCAGTTTTCTCAGAAAACGCCACAAATAGCTATAGTGAAACCTTGTGAACACTAAGAGTCCCATTTATATCCAGTTTTCATGAAACTTTCTCAGAATATTTGTTGTAATGGTATCTTTGCTGAGTTAAAAAATAGCATGTCCGCTACTGGGTGGGATAGTTTTCCTTGTCGATCTAATGTGGAACTTTGTGAACAGTCACATATGTTTCAAAACCAGCAAACGTTTCGAAACATTCGTTCTGATGATGTCTCAGCCAAGTTCAAAAATGGTTCTGGGTAAAAGCAACGTCACATGTATTAGACAAACATCGCACACGCTAATTAGAACAGTTTAGTTCCTTCCGTTCTTGGGTGAGCGACCTATGTCCGGGGACCTCATGTTTGTAGCATAGCATGATTTAGTTGTTTTTATTCATTTCAAATTTCCAAACATCTTTTCACAACACAATCACTGCTGTTTGCCTATGCTTAGTGTATTGATGTCTATATTTGCCAATCCTATAACAGCGCGCATAATCGACGTTGGGAATAATTGATGTTGCCAACGACTAATATCTGAGATGGAATGATCCTGTTTATATCGCGTTTACGGGTGGTAGGCGTCTAATAAAGATTATCGGCTGATTCCGCGTTGAAGCAGACGACGACTAACAAGATGCATAACCGCAGCATAGCTTTGAATGCACAGAACCCTCTTCATGTTACCTTGATAAAGATTTTTCTCGTAAAATAAAGAGACTCAACAATGCCAATTACAAAACAAAATATTATATATATAATATTATATATATATATAATATGTTGCTGATTTTTTTTTTCAGTTTGATTTCCAAACTCATGTTCTTAAACACACATGTTCTCATGTTAATAAAACTGTTCACATGGTAATTATTTATACAAATCTGATGTCTTTTCATTTGATGTAATGCTCACGTTCCGAGCAGTAAAAAAGTGTAGTATACTAATGCACCTTTTTGGTTTTCACAAAATGAAGAAAACATTAATATACGTTATAAAGTAAACACTGTTTCCTACACAAATGGATTGACTGCACGAATATTTCGTTTATATACATCTAAGTGGTATTCTTCACAAACAAATGGAACATATAATTATAATATTGTAATAACTGATCGGGGAATTTAGCTTATCGCATATCGCCTAAACTATCTGCAGAAAGTACAACGCATCTTTTAAGAACCAGGGATGACAGATTATTTGTTCCATCGTTCATTCTTTAACTTGCTCCAGATATGTGTCACATGTACAAGTGACTTTTAGTATTGGCGGTTCTCACATGATTTTATTATCGACTTTTAATTTGTCCGTGCCTACTTTGAAATAATATTTTAACATTTAATGACAGTCTAAAAACCTGCAAACATTCAATGAAATTTCATGTTTGGAAAGCATGATCAAGGACTATATGATCTGTTTTTCACTAATCTCATAATCTTGAATTGATAACACATAAACCACTTTGCAGCTATTGTTTGTTTTTGTCAACTCTTCATGATTCCTGATGCATTTTGTCAACTCTGTTTATACCCTAAGCGTGGATCAAGACGATTATCAGTTTATCCAAAGTCCACAGGTGTTTGCAAGATTGCCACTTGTTCTTTAATACATCTGGAGCTGTATGTGTCCCATTCCACACATGACCATCCAGTGGAACTGATTAAAGATTATTCCTGCTCACAATATAATGTTTGATACACGGATTATCATATGATAATCACTGATTGTATTGTGAATTGCCTTAACTATAGTGTCCTGAGTGTATGTAATTAATTTATAAAAACAATATTGGCCTTTCTTGAACAACGCTCATAACTCTGACTGGCAGTATGAATATAATAATTCTGTAATTTTTATTTCGAGTATTCATCAAATTAGTTTAACTGCGTCATGCTAACTATGAGGTTTTCGTGCAACAACTCAATTTTGCTGTACTTTATATAATTATTTTATTAAAAGTTGTACATATGTGTTCTCGGTATTTATGAACGGCATTTGATTAAGGGCTATACCTCTGACCTTCAGTTAGGCAGAATAATGTCCCTTTGGTTCTTAGACATTTTTGTTTACGTTTTGCGTGTAACAAGTAGGTATTTCTGTATATGTTATACACATCCAATCGAAACTAAACGCATGAGATCATAACATGAGATCACTGTCCAATGCTAATAACTGTGACTAGCCGAATGTTGCACCTTTTCTGAAATTTCTTAGAAATTGTTTGTTGTAAGTTTATATGTACCGAATTAAATAAACTGAAACTACTATATATATTCAATTTAAACTCCATATATGTCATAACATAAAAAATGCGATTAACGTTTATTGACAATATAAGCATATTATGTCTGTAAAAATACGAGTTAACTTCTTAGTCATAGAAAAAACTTCACTATCAGTGTACATGCAATATATTTAGCGAGACATTAAAAGCGAAATGTAAAATTCTATAATTAAACAACTGACGTTTACTTGAACATACAATACATAAATTGCACACATGTGGTTCGTACATTTGTATTGGTCGCTATATAATAAAATGGTAAGTGTACATTTTACTGTTTAAACAATATTTAATATTATCGCACAGTATTGTTTCAATTAATCGTTAATAATTACGAATTATTTAAACACGGGAATGATCAAAAGCGGAAAACTATGTCAAACAAATATGCCTATATCACGACCCACAACTCTACACTCAGATAGATCGAGTATGGATATACATATACGTAGACAAATCTTTTTTAAATGAGCATACACAGTTGTATAATGAGTCTTCCGTTTATTTTTCCCGTCTTTTGTCAATGTGGCTGCTTTATTTTGCAACACTTTGCCGAGCACCCACACATTGTAGGTGGGCGTATATGTGAAATAAGTAGTTCAGCAATCCAACGAAAATGTCACTTCTGAGAACATAAAATCAGATGGGCATCTTAATGATTTCAAACATGCATATTTTAACATTCTATGTTAAGATACATTCAAAATATTAATGCATGTTATGTCCTTCAGGGTAATAATGTCAAATAAAATGTGAAGGAATTTCGCTTGTTCAAATACATTAACAGAAGAAATGAATAAAATGTCATAAAACTCGTGTAGATACTCCTATTTATGGAACATATTTCTTATACAAACACACATATTGTTTGAAGAACTCGTGTAATGTTGTTGATTTCATTTTTTTAGAGACAAACTGACCTCACGACAGCGATGCTTTTGATGTCTTCTGGTCGTAATTGGACTCATAGGAATTTTCGTATGTTTTGTGCAAACATAAATACTTCGGGTATCATGGATGCCTCCTATGCAATAATACGTATTTGATATCAATCGGTAATACTTGACATATTTCAGGATCGCTTTTGAATCACTATCTTAACCCATTTTTGCCTAGTGGACTCTCCCATCCTTCTAAATTGGATCAATTTATTTCCAAAATTAAGGATGTCTAGTATATTTATTTCTATATTTAGAATATTTCTTACAGAAATTTCTTTAAGCAAACAGCACAGACCCTGATGAGACGCCGCATGCCAAGGCCTATTTTCTAGACGATAGGCATACATGGGTTAATGACAACACTGCGTCTGCATGACTTTGTTCTAATTTGCCACGGTAAGCTTTATTGAAAATGGTTCTGTGAGTTTAAGTTTAGTTTGATTGTCATTAAGACTTAAGTCGCTTTTTTGCAGGTTTTAACGCCACAAATATACTTAAAGTTTCGTACACCAGGACAAGTATTCATTATTTTGTATGGATGATTAGTGAATATTTCTTATCGTTCAAGCTGCATATTACATTTCTGAATATCCTGAGCTTAGGTAATGTCGTCGTTTCATATGACTTACCAAACATTCAATGCTGAAAAATATATATGTATTTAACGCAGTATGTACGTTGGGAGCGAACCAATCCATCAACGGTGAACCCTTTCTGTACAAATGTAACAGTTCAAACATTTATTATTTTAACTGGTTTAGCAATTATCAGTGGCACCCACAACTGGCCGCGACCATGTCATCATATTGTTTAAAGATCACATTTTCAGCGTCAACGAAATATAATAAGCTAATGGAATAAGGTTTATTCGGAGTGCAACACAGGGTTCTTACCAACACGTAACGTCTAGCATTATACTATATTGGAAGAACGTTGGCTCTTTTCCACAGAAAGCTTACATGGTCCCTTGCCATTGAATTAGTTGTACCCTTTATGGGATATTGTGCAGCCTGCCCACAATCTCGTTGAAATCCACGTACATATGACAGAAGGTTATAAGAATGTCTGCGTCTGCCGCAAAGTTAAGCGTCTCTTTGGACTTGATTATAATAATTTTGTCTTTGGTGCGTTTTGATCGTGTTTAAAATAGCTTTAGTGGAAGCAACGCTCCTTCGACGTCTAGACGTCAACCATTGGTATATGGTACTGGCGTTTCGCGTTTGCTCATCAAAATAGATGAAAGTATTCCTCTCTTCCTTTTTCGTTCAAGACAAGTATTTTCATAGTTTTAGCCAAGCTTGCGTTAGTATTTCTTCTCCAAACGTTTAACATGACGATTTCTTAATATGCTGAATGTATATTAAGGTGGTTTTTACGGATTTTGCTTTAGAATTATAATGCTTTTCCGTATTAAACGATAAAAAATAATTCAACCTTACACAGGTCATGTACTTATCAATGTCCGATCCAAAGAACCCTGCGCTAAAGCTATCGTAGAAAAATCGTGATCTTTTACCTGTATTAATAAGCTTCGGTTATTACGAAACTGGGACAAACATTGTGTTAATCATTGGGCTCCATTGGTTTCCTCTGATCTTGTATAACAACGCATGATTATTATGAAATGTAATTTGCATAATTTATTATTAAATGTTATGTGTCTGTCGAACAGCCACAAATCTCGAGGACTAGACCTTTCTTAACTTACGACGCCAACTAGTTTATTTCTAGCAATTAGTCTCCCCGTGATTTAGATTTTGGATTTAGTTTCATACAACAGGCCCCCATTTTTATTTTATACATATGGTTTTAGCAAAAGCATTTAATGCATAAATTATGGGTTAATAATATACGCAGACACAGAACACTCAGATTATTTATAGCAGTTCATATAAGAATATTTGTTATCGCAATAACGGCAAGATATAAAGTAAACAGAAGGCTAATGCGTAAATTCTAGTCTTGCTTACACCTTCAGTAATAAACAAGAAATAAATTGCCAATAAAATAATGTCTGGAGGCATAAGGAGGTCCGTAAAGTATCAATTTTACGAAAGGAAGGCGGTGGATTATGATCATGATTATTGTTCCAACATTAAGGTAGACGTCCCGATCTACACTTTAAATAAAACCAGAAATAATTTTTACATATACTGTGTTGCACAGTCACTTCAAACACGATGCTTTAACTGGACTTGTTCACAGATTTTGGCATGTTTTGAAGATTGTCATTAAATGCTTTGAATTGATAAATGTAAACAACGGAACTAAATAGCTCCAGTATAAAAAAAAGAAGAAAATTTAAAGAAAGAGACAAAGTTATCGAAATCGGAACTCGAACCACTGACCCTTGGAGTAAAAGTCTAACAATCCTCGTAATGTCACACAATATAACGATATCAACAGAACTCTCCAAATGTTCAATCGTTTCGCGTTTGTAACGCTCTATAATTTTCAGGTTTTAAAATAGTCAAAAGCTGCATATAATGGATGTTTTAGAGAATTGTAAATGTTGAGTATCACTGTTTCCTCGCAAATATAATAACTACAACGAAAATTTGCAGATCTGAAACATGTTTTTTCATTTTCTTTTTTCGATTTACCAAAACGTGAACAAGTCCCTTTAATATTGAGAATTTTTTCAATACGTTTTTATTTTAACGATTTATTTTATTTTTGTTTGATGTCTCTTTAAACACACCGGCTCTTTTTGTCTGTTATTGGTACTTTTCATGTCTGGTGAGATGTAATGCGGCGGCCTCTGACAGCAATCGTTTGTGTACACGACCAGAATGGGTGGCTTTGTGTCGTGGTGGGACTTTCGTTCAGAAAACAGCACCTCGTCCACACCCAACAAATCTATAGAGCGACGATCGACACTTTGCTTTAAATTGCATTAACTCAAATGAGCGTGTAATATATATTCATAATAAACAGTTTACTCTCGATGAAGCTTCTAGTGATCCATAAAAAGTACTATACATTGAAGTAATAATATGTTTCTGTCATGTGGATTTCGCTGAATCCGAACAACAAAAACACAACAATATGCTTCTTATTTCGCTGTAAACACAAAGATAATCAAGTTTCGAAACATGCCATCCTATATGCTGGTGTTATCATATGTATGTTTGGTAGTTGAAGATGTAAATATGTTATATTTATGTATTATGACGTGATATTCAAGTATACAACAATACTGATCTTGTAGAAACAAAACCAATTTCAATGGGAAAGCAACACGTTGTCTGTAAATTGGAACAAATTGATTCTACGTTGTGTTTATTCGAACAATCCTACAACGGTGAGTCATCTATTACAATGACGTCTTATATGTCCTTGTTTGATCATGAAAAAAAGTGATACGTAAATAAAATATTCTGTCTGTCTGTCTGAAACAGACTTACTTGTAATCAATAATTTCTGGTCTACGTCAAGCGCTAGCTCTTTATTACTTGTCATTCAATATGGTATACTTATATCAAATAATTGGATATTGTTCTGGAGCTTTGCAGTGATGTTTTGTCCGTAAAAAGGAAAACTACTGCTGATCCTACATTGATACATCATCCCTCTCAGACATTGGTTGATATAAATAGTCCCGTCTTGGAAAAGCATATACATAGTAATTAAAGTTTTAATCATATTTATGATATAAAAAGACACTCAGTTTGCCTAGATCCCTTGTTCTGCTAAGCGATCAATCAATCTTACGTTGTACACACCTTAAAATTGCTTAAAGATCTAACGATTAAATAAGCAATAATTTATTTATTTGGTGATTTGTTCAATTAGACTAACGCCACAGTTCTTAGCACCTACCTGTTAATTGTTATCACGGCTGCATTATTCAATGAGTGGAGTGGCATTAAACGCCCATTGAGGATTCATATAAAATCCGAAACAGGCGTCTTTCTGTCGTAAAATTAAGATATAACGGATCATTCCAACGTCAGACATAACTTTTTCTTTTACCGGCTATTAGCAATTCAGAGGGATATTTTCGGCCTTGTTTACATATATATATATTTATGTTTTTCTCATAAATGAAGCATCATAATTGAGCAAGAGGAGTTTATGAAGTCAATTGTTAATGATTTTGGTAGCTCACCTAAGTAAACAAGGCCCAATAATGTGCTATTCTGGTTTGTCACCTCATGGCGTCCACCGTCATTCGTCGTCAAAAAGTTACTTTAGCTTCTTTAAACCGCTTTGTGGTATGACCTGTATCTGTAAACCTGTGAGTGGTATGACCTTAATGTGTAAACCGCTGTGTTGTATAACCTTAATGTGTGAATCGCTGAGTGGTATGACAGTAATGTGTTAACCTCTGTGTGGTATGACTTTAATGTGTAAACCGATGTGTGGTATGACCTTAATGTGTAAAGCGCTGTGTGGTATGACCTTAACTTGTACACCACTGTGTGGTATGACTTTAATGGGTAAAACGATGTGTGGTATGACCTTAATGAGTAAAGCATTGTGTGGTATGACCTTAATGTGTAAACCGCTGTGTGGTATGACCTTAATATGACATGAATGCTCTCATAGTTTACTGATAAAAATGTGTATGAATTATAAAGAAAGACAAGCCCTGTTTATTGTTTCATCACACCCTGTTGCCTTACCTTGGACGAGTTATCAGCTACTTACTTGAGAAAGATTTAAATGGCTTTCGATGCATACAATGAGTAAGGTATATATCTAGTTGTATATGAATATAATGATATTTGACAGAAACTATTGAATGAGTCTACAATTAGCCTTGACTGGACACTTAACATATTCCTTCAATTCATGTGGATACGTTGGTTGCTATACGAACACCTCGCTTTCCTTATTAGTGTCAACACCTGTTGATGTCAAAATCGGCTTAGCATGTTTATCCTCTATTCATTTTCTTCTGATAAGTTTGATTCCGTGAACATTACTGCCGTCAATAAAGAAATTTTCGAACAATCTGTTCACAAACGGCCTACTGAATTTATAAGAATATACCTTGGGTGACCCTATACAAAACTCGTTTAAATACATGGCGTCAGGGACGGGGCACTTTTCCTAACATGACTGTATTATTTCAAACTCGTTGATTTAGCAATTATACTTGAGTGATCTTCAATTGAATTCCTTCACACACATTTGATGCGTTTACGTATAAAAAGGGTCTGTGCAATTTACCTGGTTTCGGCTTTATGGAAAACACGGATATCTCATAATAATAAATGATGAAGCGTTAATGTTATATTTCTTACAACAATAATTTATATTTGCCAAAACATGGCCGACGGGGGTTAGGTCAGTTTTCATTGATATTGACAACATCAACATATTGCTATATATTTTACAGACAGGTAGCCTTATGGTAGCAGAATTTTCATGTCTGACAACAATTACAGATCTTCAAGCCATTGTGATTTATAACTCTCAGATGAGCGACATAGGGTGATTGAGTCTCGTTCTGAGAAAACTGGGCATACTGCATGAGCGTAAAGTGTCGTCCCAGGTTAGCCTGTGCAGTCCGCTCAGGCTAATTAGGGACGACACTTTCCGCTTGAATGACATTTTTTGTTTAAATGAAGTCTCTTCTTAGCAAAAATCCAATTTAGGCGGAAAGTGTCGTCCCTGATTAGCCTGTGCGGACTGCACAGGCTAATCTGGGACGACACTTTACGAACATGCATTATGCCCATTTTTCTCAGAACACAACACAATTTTGGATTTCGTGCTTGTAATAAATGTGTGCAGAATTGATGTTGTTAACATATTTGCTCGTGCTTGTATGTACTTTGTGGAACTCATACTTTTATAACAGAAAATGGTGAGCGAGCTGTACACACCCAGAAAATGCATGACTTAATATAAAAGAAATTACCTGGTGTCTAATTGTGCATTCTTTCAGCACGCATAGACCGTTGCCTATGGAATAATTTAACATCCGACGATATAATGATCCTTTTTACGAGCGGTAGGCGTCTGATAGAGATTATCGTTTGATTCCTTGATGTAGCAAACGTCTTACAATATACATTATTGCAGACAAGATGTAAATCATCTACAAGTAACCTGGGCAATTATAACTATTAATTACAGACAACACTCGTTGTCGGTGATTGTTATCTTGATTTCGTAGCTCAGTTAATTGATGTAATCAAACTGTTATAATAATGGTAATGTATATGGATCTTGGTCGAATTTAACTTGCATTTATTATTATTAAAAAGAAAATTTCGGAAAAAAAAATCAATAATCCAAACTTGAGGTAAACGTTATTATCTTGAATGTGTTGCCACTGTCAGCCATCGGTTATGAGATAATCTCTAGAAAACGCCGCGTGATGATGTAGACCAGTTAGACGATGAACTTCACAAACCAATACCAAAGAAAAAACTCTAGCAATAAATATGTTAGTGAATTGAGTTTGAGTCTCAGAGCCAGATATAGAATATAAGGCGCGCGTATCTAGTCGCTGACATGTCAAATGTTTTTATTCCGCACCAAATGTTCTCACTTATATGTTTGGACGCTTCTCGCATGATTTTGTTATCGAGGTTAAATTTGTTCGAGACTTGACGTTTACAATTTTTATAACAATTTATTTGCATGCCTTAGTGTAAAGCGAACGGTCGTTTACAAAATATGATAACGAGCTTTATGCGAATTGTAAATCTTGCAACGATAAAGCATATAACGATCAGCATATTAGTTCGCATGTTTTACGCTTAAGCGTGGATCAAGGCGATAAGTAGTTAATCCATGTTCAACTGGTGTTTGCATGATTGCCACCAGTTCTTTAAAAAATAACTAGCTTAATGGGTCCCCTTTTATACATGCACAACCTATTATGGACACGTATTATTAAATCCCACCCCATGATTAACAAAGAGTTTATAAAATGTTCTGTCTATTTTTAGCTCACCTGATTGCTTAGGTGAGCTTTTGGGATCGGTCTTTGTCCGTCGTATGTCCGTCCGTCCGTCAACATTGGTTTGTAAACACTCTAGAGGCCACATTTCTTGTCTGATCTTCATGAAACTTGGTCAGAAGATTTGTCCCAATGATACCTCGATCTAGTTCGAAACTGGGTCGTTCTGGGTAAAAAACTAGGTCACTAGGTAAAAAACAACAACATTGTAAACACTGTAGAAGTCACATTTCATGTCCAATCTTCATGTAACTTTGTCAAAATGTTTGTCTTAATGATATGTTGGTTGAGTTCAAAAGTGGTTACGGGCCGTTGAAAGACATGGCTTCGAGTGGGCGGGACAGTTTTCCTTATTTGGCTATAGAGAAACATTGTAAACACTCTAGAGGCCACATTTCTTGTCCGATCTTCATGAAACTTGGTCAGAAGATTTTTCTCAATGTTACCTCGATTAAGTTCGAAACTGGGTCATGCTGGGTCAAAAACTAGGTCACTAGGTAAAAAAAAAGAAAAAACATTGTAAACACTGAAGAAGTCACATTTCATGCCAAATCTTCATGTTACTTTGGCAAAATGTTTGTCTTAATGATATATTGGTTGAGTTCAAAAGTGGTTCCGGTCCGTTAAAAAAACATGGCCGCCAGTGGGCGGGGCAGTTTTCCTTATTTGGCTATAGAGAAACATTGTAAACACTCTAGAGTCCACATTCTTGTCCGATCTTCATGAAACTTGGTCAGAAGATTTGTCTCAATGATACCTCGATCGAGTTCGAAACTGGGTCATGTTGGGTCAAAAACTAGGTCACTAGGTCAAAAAAAGTAAAACCTTATAAACACTGTAGAAGTCACATTTCATGCCCAATCTTCATGTAACTTTGTCAAAATGTTTGTCTTAATGATATGTTGGTTGAGTTCAAAAGTGGTTCCGGTCCGTTAAAAAACATGTACCAGGTCAAAGCTTGAAACACCTTGTTTATCTTTAACAACAAAGCACGCAGCTTTGATATTTGATATGTGACAAAGATTGTTCAAATTATGCCACTGTGCAAGCTCATTTCACAGGTGAGCGATCAAGGGCCATCTTGGCCCTCTTGGTTTAAGTGTACGGTATGCCTTGAACATTCCTCTGAGTAACGCACATGCCCTGCATGTTTATTTTAATATATATTGAGCCCATATGTATTCTTAGATATTTCGTGTGATTATCCTGTTGATTTACAGTACCATCTAATCTTGACAAAAATCCATTAAGCTCTTAAGTGGATTATATTTCTTAAATCATACTTTTTAAGCAAAATTTGTATTCTTAAAATCGATCGTCAGTTGCATTAAATATGAACCTGGTTGTTGTTTTTATTTGATAAAAATAATAATAATAATAATCATAAATGATTTTGTATTCGAATACTAACTATTATTTATCATTAATAGTTAGTATTTAATGTAAAGCAGAAACAACTATTGTCCACTTTTACTATCTAAGTTAAACAAAATATATGGAAAACAAATTGTTAAATCACATTATTCATCGTTCTACGATAATGGAACTTTTTTTGTCTTTGTACCCGAAAGCTTCGTTCCATGCATGTGGTCGGTAAATAGTTGCTTGTCTTCCAAAATCTTGAAAAGAACGTGTGTCTTGTCATAATTTACTATATCTTCTTAACGTACAAAGGAAGTAGTATCAAGCCTTACATGACTTTGTTTGCCATAAAACATAGTTAAGTACAATACATGTTTGAATTTGTATGAAACAATTGTTTCTTTTTTCAACAATTGCGAAATTATCATCCACAATCAATTGCTAATGGCAGACATATACATATATGTCAAAATTCTATTATAGATATACTCTTTTCAAAGTTCTACAATCAGCTAGATCGAGTATTGAGATGAGATACACCGACGAGTGCTTTAGAAAGAACGTGATTTTTTTTTCCGCGTTATGTCTTTGTTGTGACATCGTTTTACTACTCTTTGGCAAACAAAGTCGCATGGTAGGTGGTAGCGTATGTGTCGCAGCAGGTTTAAGTATAGTAACATTCCAAAGACAAGATTATTGGTGACAAAAATATCAGTTTGGCATCTGTTTTGATCGAATATTTGTCAATAGCGCATTTTGTTTTATGCAAGACATCTGTTCAATGTGCATTGTACAACACAAAATGTCACGTCAAATGGGCACACTACTTAGCACCATATATACTCTAGGCAATTATGAAGCACAGAAGACGATATTGTTGTAACATTGCAATAATGTTTAGAATGTGTTGTAATTTTGCAATTATGTAATCAAATACTCTGTTATCTCAAGATTGTGTGCAAACGTAATCATATTTTACAGTTATATTGAAACGTTGTTCTTATTTTTGAAATAATGTTTACAATGTATTACATTTTTTCATTTATTTTTTAATTTATTTAAAAAAAAATCAATTATGGTTTAATAAGTTCTAATTTTTTAATATGTTCATTAGATGCGCCATTGTGAACATAACAATATTTTTCATTTTCAATTATTTCGACATGAACGCATGGGTGTTTGCCTCAAACAGTCCTAGTAATTTCCAGTTAAAATTATTTTTAGGTTCATAAAGAAAATATATTTACACCATTATTAAATTGGTAATTTGTAAATGTAGACAATAAAACACATAACGTATGTGCTATTTAAGCTTTCAGAATATATTATATGGCTACCTTAGGTGTTACAAGCATACTCAGAAGAAATATCCTTAAAAACCAAAGGTAAAAGTACTGAACATGGAAAAGATGTGTCACCTTATTAACATATAACAACATTTTTGTCAGCAGTCACCATGTAAACCATGGAAAAATTACAATAGACGTTGACCATTGTTATATGGTTCTGGCGTTTCGTATTTTTTTAAATATTCTGAATGTATAGAAAGGTGATTATTACGAATTTTGCTTTAGAATTATAATGCTTTTCCGTATTAAACGATCGAAAATAATTCAACCTTATACAGGTTATGTACTTATCAATGTCCGTTCCAAAGAACCCTGCGCTAAAGCTATCATAGAGCAATCGTGATCCCTCACCTATTTAATAAGGTTCGATTATTACGAAACTGGGACAAACATTGTGTTAAGCATTGGGCTCCATTGGTTTCGTCCGATCTTGTTTAACTACGCATTATAATTATGAAATGTAATTGCATAATTTATTATTAAATGTTATGTGTCTGCAGAACAGCCACGAATCTCGAGGACTAGACCTTTCTTAACTTAAGACGCCAGCTACTTTATTTCTAGCCATTGGTCTCCCCGTGATTTAGATTTTGGATTAAGTTTCATACAAAGGCCACCGTTTTTATTTTATACATTTGGTTTTAGCAATATCATTCAATGCATAAATAATGAGCTCATTATATAGGCAGACAAAGAACACTCAGATTATTTATAGCAATTCATATAAGAATATTTGTTATCGCAATAACGGCAAGATATAAAATAAACAGAAGGCTTATGCGTAAATTCTAGTCTTGCTTTCACCTTCAGTAATAAACAAGACATAAAGTGCCAATAAAATAATGTCTGGAGGCATAAGGAGGTCCGTAAAGTATCTATTTTACGAACGGAAGGCGGCGGATCATGATTGTTGTTTGAACATTAAGGCAGACGTCCCGATCTACACTTGAAATAAAACCAGAAATATTTTTTACTTATAATTTGTTGCACAGTCAATTCAAACACGATGCTTTAAAGGGACTTGTTCGCAGATTCTGGCATGTTTTGAAGATTGTCATTAAATGTTTTTAATTGATAAATGTAAACATCGGAACTAAATAGCTCCAGTTTAAAACAAGAAGAAAAATTAAAGAAAAAAAACAAAGTTATCCAAACCGGAACTCGAACCACGGACTCTTGGAGTAAAAGTCTAGCCATCCTCGTAATGTCACAAAATTTATCGAAAACAACAGAACTTTCCAAATTATTCAATCGTTTCGCGTTTGTAATGCTTTATAATTTTCAGGTTTTAAAATAGTCAAAAGATGCATATAAAGGATATTTTAGAAAATTATAAATGTTCAGTATTACTGTTTTCACGCAAATATAATAACTACAACGAAAATTTGGAGATCTGAAACATTTTTTTTCAATTTTTTCAATTAACCAAAACGTGAACAAGTCCCTTTTATATTGAGCTTTTGTTCAAAAGTTTTTACCTAAACGTTTTATTTTGTTTTTGGTCGATGTCTCTGTAAACACACCGGCTCTTTTTGTCTGTTATTGGTTCTTTTCATGTCGGAATACATGAACACATTGCATGATATTCCCCTTTCAATCTGAACTGCTTTATATTGGCATGAAAATAATCATTTTTCAGGCGTGCCCACCTTGGTTGTCTGGTTAGATGTATTGCGGCGGCCTCTGACAGCAATCGTTTGTGTACACGACCGGAATGGGTGGCTTTGTGTCGTGGTGGGACTTCCGTTCAGAACACAGCACCTCGTCCACACCCAATACATCTATAGAGCGTCGGAGAGATGTAGAATACGATCTCAGCATACGACCACGATCAACACTTTGCTTTAACTCGAAATAACTCAAATTAGCGTGTAACATATATTCATAATTAACAGTTTACTCTCGATGCAGCGGTCATGTTTGCCTCGAATGTATTAGCTTGCAGCTTCTTCTCGTGATCAATAAAAGGACTATACATTGAAGTACTGATATGTTTCTGTCATGTGGATTTCGCTGATTCCGAACAACAAAAACGCAACAATATGTTTCGTATTTCGCTGTGAACATAAACCTAATCAAGTTTCTAAACATTTCATCCTATATGCTGGTGTAATCATATCTATGTTTGGGAGTTGAAGATGTAAATTTATTCTATTTATGTATTATGACGTGATATTCAAATACATAACAATACTGATCTTGTAGAACCAAAACTAATTTCAATGGGAAAGCAACACGTTGTCTGTAAATTGGAACAAATTGATTCTTCGTTGTGTTCATGGGAACAATACTGCAACGGTGAGTCATCTATTACAATGACGTCTTATATGCCCTTGTTTGGTCATAAAAAAAGTGATACGTAATTAAAATATTCTGTCTGTCTGTCTGAAACAGACTTACTTGTAATCAATAATTTCTGGTCTACGTCTAGCTCTAGCTCTTTATTACTTGTTATTTAATATGGTATACTTATATCAAATCATTGGATATTGTTTTGGAGCTTTGAAGTGATTTTTTTTTCCGTAAAAAGGAAAACTACTGCTGATCCTACATTGATACATCATCACTCCCAGACATTGGTTGATATAAATAGTCCCGTCTTGGAAAAGCATATACATAGTAATTAAAGTTGTAATCATATGTATGATATAAAAAGACACTCAGTTTGCCTAGATCCCTAGTTCTGCTAAGCGATCAATCAATCTTACGTTGTAGACACCTGAATAATGCTTAAAGATCTAACGATTAAATAAGCAATTATTTATTTATTTGGTGATTTGTTCAATCAGACTAACGCCACAGTTCTTAGCACCTACCTGTTAATTGTTATCTCGGGTGCATTATTCAATGAGTGGAATGGCATTAAACGCCCATTGGGGATTCATAAAGAAATCCGAAACAGGCGTCTTTCTGTCGTAAAATTCAGATAAAACGGATCATTCCAACGTCAGACATAACTTTTTCTTTTACCGGCTATTAGCAATTCAGAGGGATATTTTCGGTCTTGTTTACATATATATATTTATGTTTTTCTCATAAATGAAGCATCATAATTGAGCAAGAGGAGTTTATGAAGATAATTGTTTATGATTTTGGTAGCTCACCTAAGTAAAAAAGGCCCAAGAATGTGCTATTCTGGTTTGTCACCTAATGGCGTCCAACGTCATCCGTCGTCAAAAATTTACTTTAGCTTCTTTAAACCGCTTTGTGGTATGACCTTTATGTGTAAACCGTTGAGTGGTATGACCTTAATGTGGAAACCGCATTGTTGTATGACCTTAATGTGTGAATCGCTGTATGATATGACCTTAATTTTATAAACCGCTGTGTGGTATGACCTTAATGTGTAAACCGCTGAGTGGTATGACAGTAATGTGTTAACCTCTGTGTGGTATGACTTTAATGTGTAAACCGATGTGTGGTACGACCTTAATGTGTAAAGCGATGTGTGGTATGACCTCAATGTGTACAACGCTGTGTGGTATGACTTTAATGGGTAAAACGATGTTTGGTATGACCTTTTTGCGTAAAGCGTTGTGTGGTATGACCTTAATGTTTAAACCGCTGTGTGGTATGACCTTAATATGACATGAATGCTCTCATACTTTACTGATAAAAAATTTGTATGAATTATAAAGAAAGACACGTTCTGTTTATTGTTTCATCACACCCAGTTGCCTTACCTTGGACGAGTAATCAGCTTCTTACTTGAGAAAGATTTAAATGGCTTTCGATGCATACAATAAGTAAGGTATATTTCTAGTTGTACATGAATATAATGATATTTGACAGAAACTATTGAATGAGTCTACAATTAGCCTTGACTGGACACTTAACAAATTACTTCAAGTCATGTGGATACGTTGGTTGCTATACGAACACCTCGCTTTTCTTATTAGTGTCAACACCTGTTGATGTCAAAATTGGCTTATCATGTTTATCCTCTATTCATTTTCTTCTGATAAGTTTGATTCCGTAAACATTACTGCCGTCAATAAAGAAATTTTCGAAAAATCTGTTCACAAACGGCCTACTGAATTCATAAGAATATACCTTGGATGACCCTATACAAAACTCGTTTAAATACATGGCGTCAGGGACGGGGCACTTTTCCTAACATGACTGTATTATTTCAAACTCGTTGATTTAGCAATTATCCTTGAGTGACCTTCAATTGAATTCCTTCACACACATTTGATGCGTTTACGTATAAAAAGGGTCTGTGCAATTTACCTGGTTTCGGCTTTATGGGAAACACGGATATCTCATAATAATAAATGATGGAGCGTTAATGTTATTTTTCTTACGAAAATCATTTATATTTGCAAAAACATGGCCGATGGGGGTTAGGTCAGTTTTCATTGATATTGACAACATCAACATATTGCTATATATTTTACAGACAGGTAGCCTTATGGTAGCAGAATTTTCATGTCTGACAACAATTACAGATCTTCAAGCCATTGTGATGTATAACTCTCAGATGAGCGACATAGGGTGATTGAGTCGCGTTCTGAGATAACTGGGCATACTGCATGTGCGTTAAGTGTCGTCCCAGGTTAGCCTGTGCAGTCCGCTCAGGCTAATTAGGGACGACACTTTCCTCTTGAATGACCTTTTTTGTTTAAATGAAGTCTCTTTTTAGCAAAAATCCAATTTAGGCGGAAAGTGTCGTCCCTGATTAGCCTGTGCGAACTGCACAGGCTAATCTGGGACGACACTTTACGCACATGCATTATGCCCATTTTTCTCAGAACACAACACAATTTTGGATTTTGTGCTTGTAATAAATGTGTGCAGAATTGATGTAGTTAACATATTTGCTCGTGCTTGTATGTACTTTGTGGAACTCATACTTTTATATCAGAAAATGGTGAGCGTGCTGTACACACCCAGAAAATGCATGACTTAATATAAAAGAAAAAAAACACATAATTTTTTTCTGACGCTTTATTCTGGTAGCATTAGATGCGGTAGTTGTGATAATAATACATAATAACATTTCGCATAAGTATATACCATATTATAAATAAATAATTAATTATCTATTGCAAAACTTCAAATATTTACAAAATAAATATGCGCACGAAATAAGTCTGATGGTTGCCTTTACCTGGTGTCTAATTGTGCATTCTTTCAGCACGCATAGACCGTTGCCTATGGAATATTTAACATNACAGTATTGTACCAAATAGTTGAGATGGTTACATTGTACAGTATGTACCAAATAGTTGAGATGGTTACATAGTACAGTTGATGGTTACATTGTACAGTATTTACCAAATAGTTGAGATGGTTACACTGTACAGTATGTACCATATAGTTGAGATGGTTACATTGTTCAGTATGTACCAAATAGTTTAGATGGTTACATAGTATAATTACTACCAAATAGTTGAGATGGTTACTAGGAACATTATGTACCAAATAGTTGAGATGGGTAAATAGTACAGTTTATACCAAATAGTTGAGATGGTGACCTTGTACAGTATGTACCAAATAGTTAAGATGGTTACATTGTACAGTATGTAGCGAATAGTTGCAATTTGTGCATAGGACAGTATGTTCTACATAGTTGAGATATTTGCGTAGTACATTATGTAGTGGACGCATAGATGACTGCATAGTACAGTATGAGCTAAATAGTGGATAGTGTTCTCTATGTATTACCTGGTTAAGATTGTTATAGAATACAGTATGTACTAAATAATATTTTGTGTGGTACAATATATTCAACACATGTTCATGTTCCAATTTAGTGTTCATGTGTCGTATGAATAGATATTGTTGCGGGAAATTAAAACGGAATATATTGTACCAAAAAAAAAGAGTGTTTAGTATCGTGTTAAATCTTTGTTACCAGACCACATCTAGCGTTGAAATTTTGGCTATTGCTATACGGAACACTGATTGTTAATGGGTAAACTTTATTTTAAGAAATATTTTATGACATATTTGTTGATTTTGAGTGTTAATGGGGCTTTAAACATACCATAGATTTCACATCACAACAGAAAGTTTAATATAATCCGTAAATCTTACAGTCATGTATAGTAAGGACGTTATGGTCACTGATGTTATCAATTTTACGTTACCAGCATTAAACAAAATATTGCCACTTTTATAACTTGAACTTTTTTTAAGCTGTTTGATAGGGGCGATTTGCTAACATTTCTATACGCTTTGACAGAGGCGATTTGCTAACATTTCCATACGCTTAATGTCTGGTATTTTGAAATCTCTATTTTTTTGGACATGCGGAAATATACACTTAAAGAGTCTAATATAATGGAGATGGTTTGAAGGTACTGTATATATTAGATGTGTGTTGTTTTTGCAAAGTACACAATGTACTACTTAGTTGAGATTGTTGCATAGTATTTTGTGCACTGCATAGTTATGCCACCACAAATAAAGTTTAGGGGGGTATATAGGAGTGAACAGGTCTGTCTGTCTGTCAGTTGGTCCGTATTAAGAGTCCGCTCTCTAATTCAAGTTGTTTTCATCCGATCTTCACCAAACTTGGTCAGAAGTTGAATCTAGATAATGTCTAGGTCAAGTTTGAATATGGGTCATGCCGGGTTAAAAACTAGGTCACGGGGTCACTTTGTGCGTTTTAAACATTCAGCATGTTGTCCGCTCTCTAAGCATACACCCATTACCATTGGTAATGGGGACTATATAGGAGTCACTTTGTCGGTCTGTCCCAAAATTTCATCCAATCTTCAACAAACTTGGTCACAAGTTGTATCTAGATGATGTCTAGGTCAAGTTTGAATATGGATAATGCCGGCTCAAAAACTAGGTCATGGGGTCACTTAGTGCGTTTTAAACCGAAAGTTTGTCCGGACCATAACTATTGAGATTTAAAAATGACCTGGTACATTTGTTCACCATCATTGGACGATGTGTCATGCGGAAGAAGTACGTCGATATCTCCAAGGTCAAGGTCACACTTTGGGTTCAAAGTTTGAGGTAAAAAATGGCCATAAATGAGCTTGTCCGGGCCATCACTATGTCATTCATTATGAGATTTTAAAATCATTTGGCACATTTGTTCACCATTATTGGACGGTGTGTCATGCGAAAGAATCACGTCGATAACTGCAACATCAAGGTCACACTTTGAGTGCAAAGGTCAAAAATGGCCATAAATGATCTTGTCCGGGCCATAACTATGTCATTCATCGTGAGCTTTTAAAATTACTCCATACATTTGTTAACAATCATTGGAGGGTGTGTCATGTGAAAGAATTACGTCGATATCTCCAAGGTCAAGGTCACACTTTGAGTTCAAAGGTCAAAAATGGCCATAAATGATCTTGTCTGGGACATAACTATGTCATTCATTGTGAGATTTTAAAATTACTCGGTACATTTGTTCGCAATCACTGGACAGTGTGTCATGCGAAAAAATTACGTCGATATCTTCAAGGTCAAGGTCACATTTGGAGTTCAAAAGTAAAAAATGGCCATACATTCACTTGTCCGGGCCATAACTATGTCATTCATTGTGAGATTTGAAAATGACTCTGTACATTTATTTTGTTCACAGTCATTAGACGGCGTGTCATGCGAAAGAATTAAAGAGTTCAAAGGTCAAAATGGCCATAAATGATAATGGCATAATAATTCTTAAACATAGATTACCTTCTCTTGTTTTGTGAAGACAGCATGCAAAATATTCTGTGTCAATGCAGCATGTGGGGGTATACATCACGTCTGTGACAAAGCTATAGTTCGAGTAGTTTTCATCCAATCTTCACCAAACTTGGCCAGAAGTTTTATCTAGATAATCTCTAGGCCAAGTATGAACATGGGCCATTCCGGGCCAAAAACTAGGTCACGGGGTCACTTATTGCGTTTTTAACATTCAGCATGGTGTCCGCTCTCTAATTCAAGGTGTTTTCATCCGATCTTCACCAAACTTGGTCAGAAGTTTAATCTAGATGATCTCTGGGCCATGTTCGAACATGGGCCATGCCAGGCCAAAAACTAGGTCACGGGGTCACTTAGTGCGTTTTACACATTCAGCGTGGTGTTCCCTATTTCAAGTACTTTTCATCCACTGGTGGGGGTATTCGTCACGTCTGTGACAAAGCTCTAGTTGAGATGGTTGTTGTGCACAGTGTGTATTACATACCTTAAGTTGAGATTGTTGCAAAGTAAAGAATGATTTAGATGGTTGAGATTGGTTGGTTCATTGTACAGTATTGTTGAGATTGTTTCATAGAAGAACATCAACTACATAGTTTTTATTGTTTCATAGACAAATATGAACTATATAGTTGAGATAGTTGCAAAGTAAAGAATGATTTACATTGCTGAGATTGGTTGGTTCATTGTACAGTATTGTTGAGATTGTTTCATAGAAGAATACATAGGTGATTGTTGCATAGTAAAGTTTGTATAAAATAGTCAAAATTTTTGAATAATAAAGTATGAACTAAATATTTGAAACTTTTGGTGCGTTTTTTCATAGTGAAGTATGTTTTAAATAGTTGAGATGGTTGCTTTGATAAGTTGAACTACATGGTTGAGATTGATGCTTAGTACAGTATTTACTACATGGTTGAGATAGTTGCATAGTATAGTGTTTACTACATAGTTGCAATTGTTCCATAGTACAGTATGAATAACATGGTTGAGATAGTTGCATATATGTATTGTATAGTTTAATTGTTTCTAACTACAGTGTGTACTACATAGTTGAGATTGTTCGATAGTGAAGTGTATATAACATAAATGAGATTAATGAATAGTATATATTACATAGTTGAGTTTGTTTTATATTAAAGTGTATACTTCATAGTTGAGATTAATGCATAGTGCAGTATGTATTACAAAGTTGGGATGGTTGCATAGTACAGTGTATACTAATAAGGTTTTTGCAGTGGTTGCTTTATATTATACACAGTGCAAATGGTTTCAATACATGATTGGTACTTTATAGTAAATAATTGTATCCGATATGTGTGTTGTTTCCAGGAGTCCATAAAAATGACTTCCTGAAAGCCATTGGAGAATCCTGTCGGAGCCTTAAAGTTCTCCACCTGGCATACATTGGTCGGGGTGCTGCCCTGAATCCAGCTTTCTGGGACTGTCTGCAGTACTTTCCAACCCTCATTGACCTGAGGTAATGGGACTGTCTGCAGTACTTTACAGCCCTCATTGACCTGAGGTAATGGGACTGTCTGCAGTACTTTACAGCCCTCATTGACCTGAGGTAATGGGACTGTCTGCAGTACTTTACAGCCCTCATTGACCTGAGGTAATGGGACTGTCTGCAGTACTTTACAGCCCTCATTGACCTGAGGTAATGGGACTGTCTGCAGTACTTTACAGCCCTCATTGACCTGAGGTAATGGGACTGTCTGCAGTACTTTACAGCCCTCATTGACCTGAGGTAATGGGACTGTCTGCAGTACTTTACAGCCCTCATTGACCTGAGGTAATGGGACTGTCTGCAGTACTTTACAGCCCTCATTGACCTGAGGTAATGGGACTGTCTGCAGTACTTTACAGCCCTCATTGACCTGAGGTAATGGGACTGTCTGCAGTACTTTACAGCCCTCATTGACCTGAGGTAATGGGACTGTCTGCAGTACTTTACAGCCCTCATTGACCTGAGGTAATGGGACTGTCTGCAGTACTTTACAGCCCTCATTGACCTGAGGTAATGGGACTGTCTGCAGTACTTTACAGCCCTCATTGACCTGAGGTAATGGGACTGTCTGCAGTACTTTACAGCCCTCATTGACCTGAGGTAATGGGACTGTCTGCAGTACTTTACAGCCCTCATTGACCTGAGGTAATGGGACTGTCTGCAGTACTTTACAGCCCTCATTGACCTGAGCTAATCACCTCCAGTTTGTTCTCCATATTCAACCAGAGTAATGCATATACTAGTTGCACCCTACATCCGTTGGGTGGTTGGTTGTTTGTTTGGGTGGTTGTATATGTTTCTCTACACCCAGATTTTGTTTCTTCTCTCTTTCTTATAAAGCCTGGGAGGATTTTAGTCTAAATTAAGATCATTTTTAACCTGTGACCCTACAATGTGTCAGGCATACTTCGTGGTAAAATGTTATTGCCACAAACTATGGTATAATCTCATGAATTTCCCCCCAGATAGGTTAGCATATACTAGTAGGACTGTCCGTGCGTCTGTCTGTCCGTCCGGCATTCCGTTTATTGAGGTTTTTTCCTTTTGAGATATTTACCTGATTTTTGGTTTGTAAGCCAACCTGCATAAGCTACAGATCAAGTTCGAATTTCGTTCCGGTAAATTGATTTTTGGCAAAGTTATGGGCCCTGATATTTTTCATCAATAACAGTTTTCTGGACTTGTTTGCTAAACACTTGCAGATATTTACTTGATTTTTGATGTTTGAGTGTATCTACATGACTTAAATATCAAGTTTGAGTTTCTTTTGGGCCAATTGTTTTTTGACATAGTTACAGGGTTTGGACTTAGTACTTAGTTAAAAATATAACTTTTCCAGATTTATTTTCCGAAATGCTTTCATATACTGAACTTATTTTTGGTGTGTGAGTCTACCTACATGACCTACCAATCAAGTTCGAGTTCTGTTCGGTTCCATTGATTTTAAGAAGTTACGGGCCAGGGACTTTACCATTTTCTCTAAAATAACACTTTTCCGTATTTGTTTTAAACGCTTTTAGATATTTACCTGATTTTTGGTGTTTGGGTCTACCTGCATTACTTTCAGATTAAAGTGACAAAAGGGAATGAGGGGGGCATCTGTGCCCTACGGACTCATATCTTTTCTGTTCTGTAACTTTTCAATGCCTGGCCTGATTTTGATATTATTTATGATTATTATACGCCATTATCAGATTAGGGGCCACACATATTGACCCTTTACTTAAAGGCCCCGTCACACTAGACCACGTCCATGAATACCGCGCTGCGTCCTGAAAATGTCGTAGGATGTAGCGAGGACGGGGTAAAAATTGTAAATAATGCATTTCTCAAGTTCCTGCTATGCTCATACCACGTTTGCGCTAAGTTCTTACTGCGTCCAACACATTCCCACTATGTTCTTACTGCGCGTGTATTCAGGCGGGTACCACGTCCAACACGTTCTTGCTATGCTTTAACTACGCTCGTAGTAGGTTGCTACTACGACCGCCAAGATAGCACTGCGTTATTACCACGCGCTCATCACGTTCTCACCAAGTTCTATGTCTGCATATAAATACTGTGATTCGGCTCGATCTGATCATTCAATCTGCGACTTTCTTCTAAGCAAAAGTGATGTGTTTTAAATCAGAAAATATGCCGAGAAGGAAGGGGGCTGCAACGCAGCTATGGAAGCAAAACCGAGAAAGTGAAAGGGAAATGAATCCAGTTTTTATACTCGACCACCATAACGTTGCATGGTCATGGCTAGAGCCTGCTGCAAACGTGACGTGATAAGCACCGGTAGAACGTACTAAGAACCCTTTGCGGTCTTTTGAAACGTAGTAGAGACGTATCATTGTAGCAACAGTAGCGTGGAAGGATCGAAGTGAGAACCCGATGGACGTAGCAAGAACGTAGTGACAATCTAGAGACAATGTGATGCGAACGTCACACACCGTCATTACTACGAGCATACCAAGTTCTTACCACGTTCTGATTTGACCACGTTCTCGCCGCGTGAGTTTTGAACATGTTCAAAGTTCGCCCATGTCCTTCATGTCCATGAAGACCGTACCACGCGCAAAGCCGTGTCTACTGCGTCCTCGCTACGTTGTACAGGTTCGCACTGCGTCCTGGCATATTTTTGAGGACGTAGTGGGAGCATGTCCTAGTGTGACGGGGGTATTAGTTCAATCAAATCATGACCCTGGGGTAAAAACTGGACACCCATGTGGTCAAATAGTTTACATACACAAACACATCTTTTCCTCTGTAACAATGAAGTACAAAGCTTTAATATTTGGTTTCTAATATTGTGCTGTGGTTCTCTTACAATGACCCTGGAGTCAAATACGCCACAGGGTCCAATTTTTCATTGATACTACTTGCTACATATTAATATATACTACTTGAGGAAGTAACCGACACCACTGTGTGAATTTAAATGTATGGCCAGTACAGTATCAACTATGTTTATGACATAAATTAATGCCCCAACAATTCAATCTGTAACAGTATTTTTATGAGAGACACCAATGCCTCAACAATTCACTCATTCCCTGAACTTGTTGCTGTTAGAGCCATTTTACTTGTTTCTGTACCTTGTATTTGTTTCTGTAAGAGCCCTTGTTCTTGTTTCTGTAAGAGCAATTATACTTGTTTCTGTAAGAGCAAGTGTATTTGTTTAAGTTGGAGCAATTGTACTCGTTTCTGTTAGAGCCATTTTACTTGTTTCTGTAAGGGCAATTATACTTATTTCTTTAAGAGCCCTTGTATTTGTTTCTGTAAGAGCCCTTGTTCTTGTTCTGTAAGATAAAGTGTATTTGTTTATGTAGGAGCAATTGTACTTGTTTCTATAAGAGCAAGTGTACTTGTTTCTGTAAGAGCAATTGTACTTGTTTCTGTAAGAGCAATTGTGCTTGTTTCTGTAAGAGCAAGTGTTTTTGTTTATGTAGGAGCAATTGTACTTGTTTCTATAAGAGCAATTGTACTTGTTTATGTAAGAGCTAGTGTATTTGTTTCTGTTAGAGCAATTGTACTTGTTTTTATAAGAGCAATTGTACTTGTTTCTGTAAGAGCAATTGTACTTGTTTCTGTTAAAGCAATTGTACTTGTTTCTGTAAGAGCAAGTGTATTTGTTTCTGTAAGAGCCCTTGTACGTTTTTATGTAAGAGCAATTATATTTGTTTCTGTAAGAGCCCTTGTACTTGTTTCTGTTAGAGCAATTGTACTTGTTTCTGTATGAGTCCTTGTACTTGTTTCTGTAAGAGCAATTGTACTTGTTTCTGTAAGAGCAAGTGTATTTGTTAATGTAGGAGAAATTGTTCTTGTTTTTGTTAGAGCCCTTGTACTTGTTTCTGTAAGAACAAGTGTACTTGTTTCTGTTAGAGCCCTTGCACTTGTTTCTGTAAGAGCAATCGTACTTGTTTCTGTAAGAGCAAGTTTATTTGTTTCTGTATAAGCCCTTGTTCTTGTTTCTGTAAGAGCCCTTGTTCTTGTTTCCGTTAGAGCCCTTGTACTTGTTTCTGTAAGAGCAAATGTATTTGTTTCTGTAAGAGCACTTGTACTTTTTTCTGTAAGAGCAATTATATTTGTTTGTGTAAGAGCCCTTGTACTTGTTTCTGTAAAAGCCCTTGTTCTTGTTTCTGTAAGAGCCCTTGTTATTGTTTCCGTTATAGCCCTTGTACTTGTTTCTGTAAGAGCAATTGCACTTGTTTCTGTAAAAGCAAGTGTATTTGTTTCTGTAAGAGCCCTTGTTCTTGTGTTGGTAAGAGAAATTGTAAAGGTTTCAATGAGAGCAATTGTTCTTGTTTCTGTAAGAGCCCTTGTACTTGTTTCATTTAGAGCAATTTAACTTGTTTCTGTAAGAGCAATTGTACTTGTTACAGGATTGAACAGACCCAGTTAAGTGTCAATGAGCGGTTCCTACAGGCCTGTCAGAGACTGGAACGCCTCGTACTGGTTTCTAAAACAGGCACCGTAGACACTCAAGCTGTGAAACACTTTGTGCATTCGGTAAGGCAGTCATATGGGTGGTGAGTTTCCATAAGTTATGAGTGTCCATAAGGGGTGAATGTCTATAAGGGGTGAGTGTCCATAAATGGTGAATCTTAATGAGTGGTGAATGTCTATGAGTAGTGAATGTCTATGAGTTGTTAGTGGCCATGGGTGGTGAGTGTCTGTAGATGGTGAGTGCCCATAAGTGGTGAGTTTCATGAGTGGTGAGTCTCTATGAGTGGTTAGTGGCCATAGAATGTGAATCAGCATGAGTGGTTATTGTCTATGATTGGTGAGTGTCCATGAGTGGTGAGTGTCCATGGGTGGTAAGTGTCCATAAGTGGAGAATGTATATGAGTGTTGAGTGTCCATAAGAGGCGGTATGTATATGGTTGTGAGTGCTCATGAGTGGTGAGTGTCTTTGAGTGGTGAGTGTCTATGAATGGTGAGTTTCCATAAGAGGTGAATCTCCATGAGTGGTGAGTGGTAAATGTCTATGAGTGGTGAGTGTCCATTAGTGGTGAGTGTCCATGAGTTGTGAGTGTCCATCAGTGGTGAGTGTCCATCAGTGTTGAATGTCCGTAAGTGTTGAATGTATATGAGTGGTGAGTGTCCATGAGTGGTGAGTCTCCATGATTGGTGGGTGTCCATCAATTTGTAATGCCTGTGTTTATTTCTAGGCTGGTAGTCTGTTCCTGATTGTGTTGTTGACAGACATGACACTGCATGAAAGTGACAGGCTCCAAGCTAATCTACAGAAAGGGTAAGTTGGTAATAGTGAAAAACATCGCCACAAGGGGCAGGTACTTTCAGTATAGTAAAACCTTGTTAATACTCTTCAAGTAACATTTTAAGTCCAATCATCATGAAACTCGGTCAAAAGATTTGTTCTTATGATAACTGGGCTGATTTCTAAAACCTTGTAACGCTCAAGTCTAGTCGTCACTTTATTGGTCCAATCTTCATGAAACTTGGTCGGACTATTTGTCCAAATGCTATCTTGACCGAATTTGAAACTGGGTCATGTGAAGAGATAAACTATGTCACGAGGTCAAAATAAAGAAAAAGCTTATCAACGTCTAGACGTCACATTTTAAGTCAAATATCTGTAGCTGTAGCTGGAAATTTCTCCCAATCTATTAATAATTCACAAGTTACCTATTGAACGTTGTATAGACCGCCTCTTTTTCAGGAGAGACAACCAACTACAGGTTAACAGAGTTATTCGTAATAAATGAATGTAAGGTTTTAAAATGAACATGTACGTTCTGTGTTGGAAAATTTTTCAATTTTCAAAACATTGTCATAATAATGTGCCTAGAAATTAAAAATCTTATGTTTGATTAACTACTTTTAATCTTCTAGAGTCCATCACCTCAGAATAGTTTAGTTTTTGGGACATTTTTTGTTATTAAACCACATTGTATAGAGATTCTATTTACAGAGTGTTTCAAAACCATGTCCCTGTGTTTATAATTTGTCATGCCCAAAGGCTAACATTTCTTTATAGTAACAACTTGCTACATCCTTCAACATGTAGTGTGTGTGGTTCTTCGTAACTATTGTATTTAGGATTTTTCTTTATTATCTAAATTTGTTTACTTGTTCGTCTAGAAGCTTTGTGGGTTCACAATTGAATATGTACAACGCAGTTATTGCTTAAAACTATCTCCCAATAAACCCCAATCATCAGACAGTTTCATCTTATTACAACATTTGGATTTGTGTTTGTCGTGTGTCCTGAGTTGTAAACTTTTGGCTTGTTGGAACTAGCAGCCACAGTTTTGATTTAATCTTGATGAAACTTCTTAAGAAGGTTGATAATAATCTTTGTCAATTGGGGTAAGAAAACTAGACCCCTCAGGTCCAAGGGTAAAAAATACCGTGTTACCACTCTCGTAGTCACATTTATACCTCTTGATAGAAATTAATCAGAATATTAACCTGATAATACCTAATCAAAATTCGAATTTGGATCAAAATTGATATTAATATGATATCAGACCAAACCATAGCAAAAATGAATAAACACTCTGACTGCCACATTTGTGACTTAATTAAGATGAAACTCAGTCTTGATTTTCATCTTCACCTTGGCCTAGTATCACGAACATTCTTAAGTCAGTGTTTACTCCAATTTGAGTGTTTTCTCAAATTTAAAAATGCCTTTGATCATCATGCTCAATTTGGTGGTCACAGAAGATTTGTTTCAGTTTTTGAGTCTGACTCAGCCCTGAGTTTGAGTAGGAATATTGTGCATATTCTTAAAGCTGAGATTTAAGATTGCTCGTGAGCTGACCGACATTCTCAATTCAATACTTCGCTGAGTGGAAACTCAAATCTCATCTTGTGAGTTGAGCTTTTAATAATGAGGATGTTCATGATATCTTGGCGAAGTTTTAAACTGGGTCACATGATGTCGAAACCTCGGTTACCAGGAGAAATCTTCATCAGTTATTGTGTCTTAAACCTGGATGAAGACATTAGGGCCACCATGGCCCTCTGGTTTAGAAAAATGATGCTGGAAAGGTGTTGTTTTTTTATCTTGCACCCATTTATTTATTTTTTTAACTTAATTATACAAGTATTATGATACATATTTTATGTTTATTTCGTGAATTGATATTTGTATTGTTGTTCAGGTATGAGAGCAGCAGACCTGGGTTCCTGTCGCTGGTGGCCCCGCTATCCCACGACAAGGCGAACCAGGCCCTTGAGCGCCTTCCCCTCATACATCTTGTGGGCATCACAAAGCTGACCTCTACTGTAGCAACCCGGCCTTTAGATGGCGATGTAAGACCTCCAAACAAGTAGCTGTCACGACTCTTAGATGGCCATGTTAGACCTCCAAACAAGTAGCTGTCACGACTCTTAGATGGCCATGTTAGACCTCCAAACAAGTAGCTGTCACGACTCTTAGATGGCCATGTTAGACCTC